>CAEFZX010008093.1:0-83454 GCA_903066825.1 Alfaro cultratus
AACATTTTTAACTGAATAAACATAACGACATATAATAAACGTATATAAAAATGACCTTTACATATAGTAATAAACATTTCCACATATCAACTCCGATGTCCACCTGACTCTCAGTTGCCATGTCAACTGTTTGGGATTCCCGATCTAAAGTCGGACATATTCAACACACCACAAAGTTACACACAGTAACACACCACACACTGCAGGACGATGTAAGATTGGCGAAAAGGGAAAATCGGGGCAAAAAAAAAAAAAGGCTTTAGAGGGAACACCAACATGCAGAAGCATTATCTGACGGATAAATGCATCCCGTTGACAGATTCGCTTCCTTATAAACACAGTTTGGCGCGCCATTGTCATTTTGAAACAGTTCCTGTATCGGTCACGTGACTTGCTGAAAGCAATACGCGCACCGACACGGGGTTTTGTCTATGGGCTCGACACATGCGCCGACGCATCGGTGTTGCTGGACCCATCACTAGTCCATATACCTGGGTTATGGTACCCTTGTCATATGGAGAGAGGTGGCGCGGTTAGGGTGGAGCAACAGTCGTCATGCAACACCACCCAATGACTGGGAGTCAAAAAAAATCACTGATTGCAACAAGCACAAGACACCCGAGGGTCTTGGCATCGCACTCCTACGATGCAACATTAGACATTGCATATTTCCATTCATTAAAAAAGATTTCAGCCAGTTTACCTTTAAGACCGCATTTAAACATTCAAAGTCAATAGCTTGTAAACCACCATCTTTAAAGTCTTTAACCATATTTGCTTTCTTTAAGTAGTGGACTCGATTTTTCCAGATGAAATTAAAGTTCAACTGATTTATAGCTTTAACATATTTGTTAGGTATGGCCATAGAATAAGCTGGGTATATGCACCGGGACAGCGACTCCATTTTGGTTAAATAGGTTCTCCCAAACAGGGTCAGATCTCTTTGGAGCCATCTATTTAACTGAGATTTGCAATTCTGAATTTTATTCTCTATGTCAACAGTTTCACTGAGTTTAACATCTTTAGTTATTAAAATTCCAAGATATTTAACTGAGGATTTAATGGGAATACTATAAGCTTCTGTCAGATCAGAGTCATGAATCGCCATCAGTTCACACTTCTGCAGGTTTAAGGTTAATCCTGATGCTTTGGAGAAAGTATTAATTAACTCAAGTACTTTAGGGGTTTGATGTAGGCTCTTCAAAAAATTGTAGTGTCATCAGCTAGTTGACTGATTATAATTTGGTCATCCAAAACTTTCAATTTGGGTATATTTGAGTTTTTTATGAAAATGCTCATCACTTCAACAGCCAAGATGAAGAGAAACGGGGAAATATTGCAGCCCTGTTTTACTCCCCTATTAATGGAGAAACATGGAGACGTACCATGTGGCAGTGCAACTGAACTTGTGGTGCCATTATAAAAGCTTTTTATTATTCCTCAGAAGTTTGGTCCAAATCCGAACATGTGTAAAACTTTGAAAAGAAGCTGATGTTCCAACATATCAAAAGCTTTGTAGAAGTCTAGAAAAAGGATGAAGCCTTTATCCTCAATCAGGTCACTGTACTCAAGTAAATCCTGCACCAGTCTGATGTTATCATGTATAGATCTTTTGGACATAAAACCTGTCTGTGTTTCAGAAATAACATCCTTAAGACCAGTCTTTAATCTATTTGTATAGATATACGTCAATAGCTTATAGTCACAGTTTAGAAGGGTGATCGGACGGTAGTTGTCCAGAACCTTGTTGTCTCTTCCTGGTTTAGGTAGAAGGGTGATAACTCCCTGCTTCATACTGGGAGGAAGTGAATTATTACACAAGATCTCTTTAAAAACCTGGAATATAAATTCTCTGAGATAATCCCAGAAGTGTCTATAGAAATTGGTGACTGTTAATATTCTGTCCTAAAATGCGATTAGATGTGCCCTTCTTTTTTTTTGAGCACCTGCCCCTTTAGTGGTCTCTGCACGGCCCTGAAAGACATCATATGACTATAGCCAATTTGTTACTTGTTGTAGAGTCCCAGTGAAACCAGAAGGGGGCAACCACTTACCATCACTGACTCAAGAACCACAGGGGTGGTTTGTACCAGAATGATCATTAAATTATTGAGGATTCCTTTTACTTCATTAAATGGGAGGACAGTTAGCAAGATAATAGAAACCTTTGCAGTAAGTCTGACGTAATTACTTTCATCACTGTGAAAAAATTGTTCAAAGTGACAAAGTCTTGTCACTCACACTTCACCCATATTGTGATTCTGTTATTTGCTCTCCTCCCCATGTCACAATCAGGGACTCTGTCAGTCAGGAGACGTACAAGATTTATTCCTCCTCCAGGCTGAATGAACTACACATCTACTCTGCGACAAGTCCTTGACTTGGCAGCGTGTTAGTCATTTCATCTCAGACCTACAGGGAAAAGGACAAAGGTGGAGCTGAAGCAGAAGCTTGTGGTTAGGGGTAGAGGGGGTGGGGGAGGACACAGGTGGCAAAAAGTGAGCTGCAGAATTGGGAGAGTAATGCAGAAGACTGACGGTGAATAAAAAAAGGATGAAAACACTAGCACAAGATGCAATACAAGAGCACATAGAGTCTTAATGGAGCTAAGATAGAACAGGATAAATGAGGGAGAACAAATGGTTGAGATTAGGAATATGGAGAAAAAGAGCAGAGGGAGAGTGGAGAAGGCTGAGCGCTTGAAAGGATGGAGAAAGAAAGAGAAGATGAGGAGCAGAGTGAGGGGTGAACACGAGAGATGTCAGGAGAGGGAGTGGGAGAAGACACAAGGAGGAGGTGGGGTGGCGATGAGTCATCACTAGGCTATCATCCCCGGTGGGCCGGGTAGCTGTGGGGGTGGTAGTGTGACACATACAGATCCACAGAGGGTTTCCTGGCCAACATGCTGCTTCTATGTCTCCTCCCGCTGCGGAGGCGGGTGGAAAACAATATGGGGATACCACTGAGACACGACAGAGCAAAGCTGTGCAGTTGCAAACCATTCTTTTTTCCTTCTGACACACACACACACACACACATATGAACATTACAATGGCAGAGCGGGAGGTCTCTGCCATTGAGCAATAATAGCAGCAGTGTTGAACTTGAGATCTTCTAGAATTTCTTGCATACACTTCCCTTCATCATTCATACTTTATAAGGTAGTGCATATGCAGAGGAGACTGGTGTAAAAATTTTGAAGCAAACAGAGAGGAAGAGATGCAAAAAATCATGGCCAAGCCACCACATTAACAGGCATCTGCTCTGTTCCTCTCACTTCCTGAGCTATTTTGATAGAAAACCAGATCAGAACGGTTTATGTTCAGTGTGGCTGCATGCCTGGTGTCATGAACAGCAGCAAAGAATGCTGCAATAAGGAACATCCCAAGTATAGCTCACACAAGATCTCATCATTATGTGTTGCTCTTTGGTGCTGAGTTGATCTTGGCGTTGCTATGCCAACAGATTGGGGGGGGATTCCTAACACTGATCTAGGCCACTGCACACACACGCAGTGAATCTGTAGATGCATGCAATCAAACGAACACACGTGCACATCGTCTCCCATTGTGAGTACAAACAGTTCACCGGTCGCAGCTGCATGTAATTGTATTTGTCTGTTCTGATCATGGCACTGCACTTTCAAAAAACCTGCATGAACGAGCGAGACCAACCACGGCAAAACCCAGGCACACGTGAAAACAGGAAAATAAACTCAAAAACCAGTGAAATGATGGAAACCTTTGTAGGAATCTGTATTTATTTAAAGTCTACATACATTCAGACATCTCCCAAATTAAGTAGCTGTCATTGCATGAATGTAAATCTGCATTTGTCTGTGTGTGACCAAAGAAAAAGGGGGATGAAGGTAGGGTTGTGGGTTCCAGCTGCCTTCTGCACACCTGCATAATTATGTGCTTAGAGAATGTCATGGAGACACACTGAGGACTGAGAGACTTAAAGATCGAGACAAATATAGGTCTGAGTGCACGGGTGCAGCATGTTTGGATCTTTGGAGGTCAGAGATTATGTAACTAATTGTGAAAATATTGGATCTTGATAGGTCATATGTAGAATCAATATGCATGTTAAAATTTGTGTGCAAATGGTTTATTGAAGGCATAGTTCTTTGCAAAGTTATTTATGCCCAATAAACCTTTCCATTTTGTCTCATTACAACCACAAACTTTGTCGTATTTTATTTGGATTTGTGTGCATGCCAATACGAAGGGGTGCAAAATTACAACTTGAATGGGAAATGATTGTTTTACACTTTAGTTTAAATATATATATATACTCTGAAAGCTTGACTTGCATTCAGCCCATCTTTACTTTGACATGCCAAATATCCAGTCCAACAACATTCCTTCAAAAATCACCAAATGGATAGGGTCCAGTTAAAATAATAATAAAAAAATCCATTCCACTTCATTGTTAATGTCTACTATGTGTTGGACGATCTCATAAAGATTCAATAAAATACGTTTGTGGCTACAAGGTGACAAGATGTGTAAAAGTTTTGAAAGTCTAAGTGCTACAGCAAGAATATATGTATATATTTGGTATGAAACTTTGCATTAGAAAATGACATCCCTTTAAAAAGAAAAAAAAAACTTTAATGCTACTTTGAACACATCAAATGTTAGTTTATTTACTTCTAATAGTATTGTTTGTGCTCCTTGTTTATGTGACGTGTCTGTGTTCATAAAACGTGTATGTAAATGTGACTGAGTTGGTAAAGTTTGTCCTTGTGCATGAATCCCCACATACTTGTCCTCATTGATATGTTTGCATATGCATTTCATGACCAATATCCAATGTACAGACAGAATCACATATACATACATGTAATGATGGGACGTTTATTAAGCATTTATGTATCCCTGCATTGCTGTTTGTATAAACATGTTTGGTTTAGTCGCTGTCTTCTCTCTCGTTAGTCTCGGCCAAAGAGCTCTCGTCGATATTCTCCAGGCTCTCCGCGCGCTGAACGCTCAGCTCCGAGAGTGGGATTGTAGCTAACGTGGTCTGTTCGGGGTACAGCCAGGGCTTGAAGTTGGGCCCGTGTCTCTGCTTCCACTCTGCATACTTCAGACAGGCTTTGCTGATCTTTTTCATTGCCTAGAACCAGGACAGAAATAAAAATGAAACAATCAGTTTTGTTTAATATTACACTTATTTCCACAGATTAAACTAACAGTCTGCAATTTCTATCAAAAAACAAGGTGGACTGGATTGACACCAAACATGAAATACATTTGTGTTGAGGACAGAAGCAGCTCTGCAGATTAAATTTAAGTGACAGTTGGAAGCAGAAGTGATAATGTGAAACATGCATTCGTGGTTAGCCATTTTGTGTGAGGCAGAAATTTTGAATTTGAGTTTGCTGCTTTAGTCTTGCTAAATATTTTTGTCAGGTGTTTCTACTGCTTACTGAATTTCTGTAATAAACATCTCTTTACTTTAAAAGAGTTTGTTGAGAAATGCATCAATGCAATCTTTTAGTTGAGGCACTCCTGGCACTTGGACTTTCATGTAAATTTATTCAGAATAAGTTTGCAAATTGCATGTTATCTAATAACGATTCATAGTAACTGACTCAAACTGAAAACTAAAGCAGTACAGTATGTAAAGATTCTGTCTGTCCCAAATCTACATAATGGTGCAGTGATGAAGCATGAGCAGATAAACCAGAGAGATCTTTGGAGCTCCAAAACTGAAAATATTTATATAAAGCATCTTGTATAATTAGAACCTACTACTAAGGTACCTTCACACATTTCCGACTGTTTCCAATGAAAGAAAACTCACACAGCATTATATGGTTAGAAGCTGAAATGGAATGTGTAAAACAATTCAATTTATCTTTATGTTTCTACTTTGTAAATCTATTTAAGCTGCTCTTCACTGATCATGGCAGCAGTCAGTCCCATTCTTTCTTTACTTTCGACACAAATTTAAACACCCTTCTCAGTAACAACCTAAGGAAACCCACGTTTCAGAAATGAGCTGCACAGAATGTTCTTTTTAGCAGGCATATAATTCCCACCGTGACAGTCCATGTGCCGTGACGTACTGTCAAGATGAAAGACTACCATTTGGACAAACGCACAAGACACTCACAGGATCCGTGCTAATATGTGCATGACTTACGCGGGGAGCGAGGAAGTGAGAAGATTTGTTGACAACCCACTTGGGTAATGAGCCTGTAAAAAGAAAGAAGGAGCTGGGTAAGTCAGAATAAGACAAGAAAGAGGTTGATGAGGGATGGGGCAGGTGGCTTTAAGAAGAATGTTAGGTTTTCTTTCATTGCATTTCACATCAAACACATGAAAGAGAATCTTAGTAACTTGATTCTTGTTGCATCCACGCAAACACATCAGGAAGAGGTAATTCTTGAGATCTAAGCAATAAGCACTTGCATGCAAGTAAGAAAAATAAAACACCACTAACAATCTGAATGGGGAAAAAGAAGGATATAGAAATAGACGGATCAAGCCGCAAATCTTCTTGATATGGTTACCAGGATGACACATTTTAACATAAAGGTAAATGAATGAATAATTTATGCAGCCTGCATTAGCACCTGGAAGAGGGAGCATCTCTTTTTTCTATCATTATGTGCAGCATCTGTGCACTTTTGAACAAGGCAGTGCACTGATTTGCTGCAGTATGTGTGTGTGTTATTTACCTCGTGGATCTACCTGGGCCATATAAGTGAGGGTACAGTTGGTTGGTCCCTGGCTCTGAATCATGTAGCCCGTCTGAAGGGAAACAGCCCGCACCATGTCCTTTTTAGGAGGGTATTTCTGTGAAGACGACAATAAATTTATGTTTAGGTTAAGGGCCAACAAAACTGGATAATATCACCTGCATTTTATTATCTATGAGAATGGAGTCTACATTTTTTATTCAATGAGGGTACAATATCTGTATAAAAAATACATTTATTCAAAGCCTTTCTAGACATTTGATCAAATAATATGTCATTTTTGCAGCAAGCATATTGAAATGTGTTTTTTTAAATTGCTATAGTTTTACATTCATTTGAAATCCAATGCACAAGACAAAGCACTAAAAGCTATACACACTGCAGAATACTGTATTATTTTACTGCTAACTTCTTTGGCTACATAGCTGAGATAATTATTCACTATCATGACATACAGAGTTGGTTAGCCAGCACTGGCTGGAAAGGCTCACTGCAGAGCACTAAAGAAGCACCCAGAGCAGCAAGGAGATGGAAACTCTTAGCAGAGAGGAACTTCACATCACTGCTTTATGCTTTTTATCAGAAATCTGATGCTTATTTTTGGCATCTCCTGTTCTCTACTAACAGGTTACAGTATAGGAATTTCTGCTGAGCACACTTTAGCAGCTTGGTTCATGAATCATCTCCAGGATTCTCAGAAACCAAACAGTATCATGTTCTGAGCTAATGGGCATTTAAGTTGAACTAGATCTCTCTGACATCCAGCAGATGCAGACACTATATCTTATGCCTTTATCAATTGATTAATTGATTAATAACTGATCCTGCTAATTGGTTATTAGCAGGATTAGTTATTTGAAAGCAGAGTTTTTGGTGTTACAAAGCTAAAAACTTCAAAATATTCATTGAATTTTATCTGATCAATAGGAGTGGTTTTAAAACTGAGTTTCACTGTGGACATTATAAGGAACTGCCAACATGGCCGAGTCTGGCTGTACAAGCAAGTTCATTCTTAGAGAGGACTGTAAGATGCTAAAAGAAATCTCCAAAAATTAAGATTTATATAGGAGGGAACCAAAAAGGAAACTTTAAATCTTAAAATCTCAGGTCCACACTGTGAAAAAAACCTTTGTCCTGACAGAAAATCTCTGGTTGTGAGCTTTAATCAGTCCTTCAGTATGAAGACAACTAAAAATGACATTGAGCAGATATCAAGTAGTGTCAGATATTTTCTGGGACAATTCTGCTGTGTGACTGCTGCACATCCGATTTTGTCCTCATTTGCCCAGACATGCAAGCTGTTTATAAAACACACTGAACATTTTGTTCCAATTGGGTCTCATTTCTCTCCAAGTCCAAATTCAATGTCTGACATGCTTTGGTCAAAATGAAACATGCAAACACTACCAAAGTGAACACTCACAGCCCATCTCCCCATTTCACTTTGCAGATTAAAAGAGAACATAATGACATAATCCATCCATTCCTTCCTTTTCATAAGATTCAGGTCAAAGTTTTGAAACTACATTGAAGAGTTTACATCACCATTAGCAGAACTGACAATTAACACATCACATACTGGCTTGACAAAAAAAACTTGGGACAATTCCTCTGATTTCTTCCAAAATGTTGGAGCCAAGCATTAAGTTTGTTCCTTTCTTTGATTTTCTTTATTGTAGAATTAAAAAAACATGCTCTTGTTGGAAAAACAAAGACAGGCCTAATTTGGTTGAGTATAGAAGACAAAGAGTGTCATTAAATACGTTCTCAAGTTAAATTACAATAAATAAAGATCTGCACTAGGTGATATTACAACAAGAATGCAAAAGGAATAGCTTAAAGACCTGAACTTCAGAGGGGTTGTCAGAGCATTCATGTGATGCTAAAGCTGAGTGGAAACAAAGAGAGGAAGATGTTTTTTCTACAGTGAATAAAAGTAATTCACTTTCCATTGAAAATTTAACCAAAGACTTAATTAATTTAATATTATTTTCTAGTTCCATTCGCTAATTTATCTGTATTTCACTATGTTTTAGGCATGCCTGTCTACATCACTGGTTTATTTTAAAATCAGTGTCATATTCATTGAGATTAATAAGTTAAACAGTCTTCCATACTGTAAGTCTGAAGTTCAACTGATCAGCAACAGTGACTTTGTCAAATCACACAGCTTAACACAAACATGCATTCACGGACACGGATTCTGTTATGTCCGTTA
The DNA here is from genome assembly GCA_903066825.1 of Alfaro cultratus. Taxonomy (NCBI): domain Eukaryota; kingdom Metazoa; phylum Chordata; class Actinopteri; order Cyprinodontiformes; family Poeciliidae; genus Alfaro; species Alfaro cultratus. The sequence goes on from CAEFZX010008093.1 coordinate 8,931, forward strand.
TCTCTAATTGAGGCAGGAATGCGGAAGGCAAGCCGGAAGTCCAGAGTTACCAGTCACATGAAATGACTTATGCTTCTGTAAACTTTGTTTTAGGGAGTATAACTCCGAATGAGACAGAGAGGATAGGAGTGAAGGACCAGGAGACTAAATACTTTATTAAATACGTTATTTAGAAACTTTTGATTATTTTTACTGTGCAAACATCATCTCTAGTTTCTTTTATGCTTCACTGCCAAACAGTCAAACCCTCTCTTAATCTTTTAAAGCGGTCTTAATCAATGGTTCCTCATGGACTGCCACAAGCTAAATCTTTTTAAAACATGTACTGATTGTCCCAAAGATAAAAGGACCAATAACTGAATATGTATCCTTACTAACTACATGACAAACTGTGCAATTCCATCTGTGCAGGGCTGCTTTAAACCGCATAAACTTCAATACACAGTTTTTCTTTCAATTAAAAGCTGAACAATGAGAAATCTCTAATGTCTAGTATTAGCTCTTCAGGCAAAACATTATGACCATTGATAGGTAAAGTTCATAAAACTCATCTCATTCTTACGACATCGACAAATCTTTTCTTATAGTTGATGTGCTAGAAATAAATAAATCTAAAAGTTAAAGATCTGATTGAGTTTGACAAGAGCCAAACTAAGATGGCTGAGTCAGTGAAAAGTACAGGCCTGGTGGGGTGTTTCCAGTTTACAGGGGTCATTGGCTAACAAAAGCTGTCGTAAACAGATGATGTTCATGTCATCAGCACAATACTGTTTGCTGCTGCTTAGCCAGTAGCCACAGATCAATCTCTGGCTATCTTGAAAGGGTGAATAATGGATATTTGAGTCTCCGAGTTGAACCATGAAGCAATAGAAGAAGGTGGACTTGTCTTATGAGTCATGTTTTCTCTTATTTTGCATGAGTGGTATGTGCATGTTGTTTATTTGGGGAACAAATGGCATCAAGCTGCACTTGGGGAAGAAGGGAAGAATTTAGGTGGTCGATATTTTGAGATTAACTAACTAGGACTGGTTTGGCTACCGTCCAGACAGAGAATAATTTAAGAATATTTTAAGAAGCACAACAACCCTGAGGTGTTGCCAATTATCCACATGTGAGATTCACAAAGAAAAAAAAAAAAAAACGGCTCATCCATGCCCCACATGCTGACGAACTAGATTTGCTGCTCACCTTCAGAGGTCGAGCAAAGACTATGCCTCAACAGGTCAGTGCTGTTTCGACACCAAAATAGGAAATAACAAAACTAGAATGGGGCCAAGGTGGTAGGAGTTCATCTTGTAACCAAGGAATTACCAGTTCGAACCCCGTCAGACTCGATCATTGTGACCTTGGCCAAGATACTTCACATGCCTTGCCTGTTGGTGACCATCACCAACCATCTGAATTTGAGTGAGAATAGGTTAATGAGCTCTTTTGAGTCATCTAGACTAAATAAAGTGCTGAACAAGTTCAGGCCATGTACTATTTAGACAAAGAGTAAAACAGATTGCAGAACCACTTGACTTCAACATGACTGAGAAGAACCTCTAGAGAATCTCACACACTTGTTTGTTAAAATTTTACAAAGCTCACTGCCTCATCAGTGTTACCCGACTAGTTTCTAATCAACACTTTAATTTTGTTGAAACAGCCTTGGTGACAGGAGATGATCAGGAGCTCAGTTCCACATAGGAAAAGCTGCCAATTTATCAGCAAATGTTTTGAGCTGAAGTCCAACTTGTTACTCACATAATCTTTATGTTCTCTAATCACTGTTTGTTCTACTACCACTTGATATTAAATGGGTCAAGTTCTTAGAAAGTATGTTTAGTAGCCAAAGTAATAATGTACAGTGTTCAACTGTATCAGATTAATGATCTTGCAGGGAAAGTGAAGCAGCGCCGGCACATAATACATCTACAGTAAAAGCTTCAAGGGGTGGAGAGTTTTGTCTCTCTGGACGGATGCCAAGCTGTCTCTTCTTCCTGGTTGGAAAGCTTCTCTACAAGATGAGTGAAATTCTAAGTGTCCCATGAATGGTTTGCATCACCTCCTCTCTACATAAAGACATTCATGCACTACAATGCCCTTGGTAAAGTGGGCAAATATTTTTTCAGCTGAGCCAACCAGCATCTACTTTGTCCCTTTTATTTCACAATGCTGTATTCGCATTTATGTGCAACATAAAAAGGTTGTAAAAGGGTTCATTCACTGTATATGGTTGTCCATACATACGGCATGCTTAACAGAGTAGTTCATGATGATGTAATCCTTCCCTATTGGCAGCCAGGAGCGAAGCGTGATGACATCCCGGTTCCGGAGAGGTTTTGGACACTTCCCTTAAAAACAAACAATGCATCTCCAGTAAAACAAACTGTTGAACAATAATATGCATTTCACTATGTGACCACTTCCCCTCACTACACAAAAGACACCCACACTACACCCACATAAAGAAAAACAATGTTTAGAACAAACAGTGCAACGTACATGAGTAGTATCCAACATCTGCATTCACTGTGAGCTTCCCAATATCAAAAGTCTCGATGACATTTGAGTCCCACTTTCTTCTGTATTCAATGTCATGGAGAACATCATACATCGTCTCAGCCGGCAGGTCCTTACATACCATACGACACTAAAAGAAAGAGAACATTCATCATGAGGCTATAAAGAAAAAAACACACAAGAGTAATGGAACGGATTATTTCTTCACTCTACAGTGCCTAGAAAAACTGTTCAACCTTCCTGAATCTTTTAAATTGTTAAAAGAATTTCGTATGATAGACCAACACAAAGTACTGCATAACTGTGAAGTAGAAGAAAGTGACGTATTGTTTTCCATTTTAACTACATAAAAAGCTGAAAAGCGTTACAGGTATTTAGTTTCATTGGAAACTGAAATGTAACTTTTTAGCCTCTCTGTGGCAGAAGTACCAACACCACATATGACCTTAAAAATAACGTTCTTCTCTTTCCACCTCCATGGGGAAACATGGAGAAGGAAGTGTCATGCTGTGCAAATATTCTTTGTTAGAGACAGAGAAGCAGGTCAGAAAAACAAAGTTTGAAAAATAATAAAAAAATAATGAAAAGTTCAAGTTGTAGGAATACTTGACAAAACACTAAAGCTGAAAAGTTCAGCATTGTACACCCTGTTCATTTCTCACTGGGATCCCTCAGATCAAGCAGACACTGACTCATTTCAGATCTAAAGTTTTGCTCACCTCCAGCCACCTGAAAAAGGCAAATATTAAAAGGCTAAATATCAGATTAACCTGCAAAAATCTTAGCATTAACATACAATATTGCTGAAAAGAGGAATAGAAATGAACAGGATCTTGTAGAGAAACTTCCACAAACAGACCTGTGTGATGTGGAAGTGTTTAGACAGCCTCGATGTCAGAAAGAGGGAGATTGGGTGTGAAACACAGAGAAAGGAAAGCACAGGCCGCTGATCATAGATGAGTCATTATTAGACCTGAGCTCCAATAGAAAAACCACACATTCAGTACAAGTCAGAGACAGGGACATATGTCATACAGACTGAAAGAGTCAAGCACTGGCAGGAGCTCTGAATTATCTTTTTTAGCTGTTATTGTTGGACAGCTAACTTCTACCACTTGGAAAAAGCAGTGTTTCAGAATTGATCACAAGATGTAAGCATAATGTCATTCATTCATCCATCCATGCCACCTCTTTCTTTGTGTCTTTTCAGGAGCTGCAAAGCTTATTAATAGAACCAGGGATTTCCTGTCTTTGCTTAGCAATGAAACAGAAGCAAAGAATCACCTCAAACCCCGGAGTGTAGCCATTGCTGGAGTTACAACTGTCACAGGAACGCATCCCAATAATATCAACAAAGTACAATGGAGGAGAGGCAAGTGAAAGAATCCGCATAAATGAAGAGATCAATGAAGGAAAGCACTTGTGAAACAGACAGAAAGTGAGCAAGAGAAGACAAGCAAATGAGAAAGAAATGGACCCAGTCTGTCCCAGAAGATTTAAAGTCCCAATACTAATCAGTCGAGAAGGCAGCCTGTCTTTATCCATCTGTCTCTTCCCATTCCCCGAGGGATTCATTTAGAAAAATGATGCTCATTACTGCTAGGAAAGCTCTTTGAATAAAGGGGAACTCACACTGTTCAATAAAAATAGCATTTAGGCTCCCCTTTTAGACTAATATCAAACCGTTCTGTAACGACATAATATAACATCTAAAGTACTCTCTTAGACATGAACACGTAACTTCAACTATAATTGCTGACCAGTACAAACAACTTGAAAAATATGTAAACAGAAGTGTAAACAGAAGCATAAAGACTGCAGAATGGTTTGCAAATCTTTTAAGATCTTCTGGGATGTAATGTTAGAGTGAAATTCAGAATCCATATCAACTACTCAATAATGGTGTAAAGGCACAAGTTATGAGGCTACATAGGCTGACTTTCGGATAGACTTTTTCAAGGAAGGTTTGAGCAAGACAACCCGCTTCAAGCTACATACTGTATTACACTAGAATGGTGAATTACTTGTGATCAGCTTGACCTTTCATCAAATGAAAGCATTTTGTGCATTAAATAAGGTCCCCATGTTTTAAAAGTACCAATTAAACAAAGTGAGCAACATAATCCTTGTCTTGAAATGCTTAGTATTTTGTTACATTTTAAATTTGAGCAACATTTGGGTATGTATCCACATAAAAGCTGTTTTCACAAATCATTTCTATTTGTAATTTTTCTTAAGTACTCAAAAACATGGCATTATTTTTAGCAAAACAGAAATTCACCCAAAACTGTGAGGGAAATATGCCAGACCTATTGTGGGTTGCTGTAACCATGCCAAAACAAAAACAGACAACCAGGCATAGAGCAGAAACATTGCATACTGTTAGGTTACAGGTAGGGCTTTTAAATTTTTGTTTTCAGCTTATAGGTTGGGCAAAACACTTATACTAAAGAACAATTTAGAGTAACCAAATAATCACGGGAAGAACATACAATCTCCATACAGAAAGCGATCCGGTTGGGATTCAAACTTGAAGCCTAATTGCTGGAAAGCAACAATGTAAGGACCAAGTCCTTACTTCTAGAACCTGGTCCAGAAGAAAACGTTTTGTCTCTCCTACAATAAAAAAATTGTGTGGGAGCAAGAATGTAAAGCCCAATGGGGAACAACGCCGTCATACAGTACGACTTTAAACAGATATCACAAAAACATCCTCAGTGTTAAAGAAATTTTTTGTTTTTCTAAATGCTTATAGTCCAATTCTCATTTTAAACATCAAAAAACCATTTTTATCTTTTTTATTAAGCTGATATCTACTGAAATTAGAACTTTATAATTTTCCTTGATAAATTTATTTTTTCTTCATGCAAAGATCTAAAGCAATTGAATAATATGTAAATGTTACTTTTGGCTACCAGTGAGCAAGCTTGAAAAATGTTTTTGCAAGGCTTAAAATATAAAACAGGCGTGCATAACTCTTTAAGTGTGTGAAATGTAACAGGAAGTCACTTGCACTCACTTTAACTGTCAAACCACCAAGTTTTACATCAAATATGCAGCCCTTATCTTATTAGACTAATATACAACATTTTTGTGCTTAATATTAGGAATACTAATATCAAACTCAGGTAAAAGAAAGCATTTCTAAAAGAATGTACCACAACTCAGAGCTTTGCCATGAAAAAGAAAGTGCAACGAAATGCTTTTGAAGGCATGAATGATAGCTGGTCAAATACTACTCAAAAGCCTGACCAAGAACAGAGATCAAAATGTATTAAATAATTATTATTTCTTAGAAACTATTTTCTAAGAAAATATTTTCAGATATTAAAACAAACCCCAGGGGAGCACAGCAGCTGGTCAGTCACTTTTTGGTTTAAAAAAAATAAATAAATAAAAACTTTTTTCAATTGTGTTTCATATAAATGCTGTGATAAGCTTGCAGCTCCACTACGGGGGTGCAATATCAGCTTATTTAGATCCAGAATTGATCTAATTGTGTTGTAGTGTGGAACTGGGCAGGAGATAAAAGTTCTTTCAAACTTTGTGGGGCCTCACATGGCTTGGTCTCTTCATTCTCTGCAGTAAAGATTGAAACAAAAGTAACCACAGAGAGCACAAGACACCAAGTCACATACAAGGCATACTTGTGATCACGTGTTAAAGACAACGACTAGGCACAGCAGGCGACATTCAGTGAAAGGTGACAGAAAGTTGCTTTTACTGTCTGTAAAAGTGTCAAATAAGAAAATAAGAATGACACTACTAATACAATTAGTGGTTAAGAGTTTTCCTACTAAATGCTCCAACAGGTGATTGAACTGAGGTAGAAAAGCTATGGTTTGGCATAGTACAGCAATTATTAGTGCTGTTGACTTGCAACAAGAAGGTCCTGCTTTATAATCCCAGTAAAAAAGGTCCAATATTTTTGAATAAACTTTACACATTCCAATGTGTAAAGTTGTGTAAAGTCACATTTTCATGTGATGTGAACAACCGTTTTTCCCTTCAAACTACTTGATAATCACACAAAAAATGTCTGACATATCTTCAATAGAATGCCAGAAACAATGCCTCAGTACTTGCAACTTGCTATGCTTGATCGCCAACAACATAATCTTCAATGTTTGTGAGGCGGTGTGTGTGTGTATGCGTGTGTGAGAACTTGTGCGTAGATGGATTGCCAAATTCAAGGTGCTGTAGGTCAAAAAACCCAGTGGGAATAAAGGATGTGTTGAATCCACAGGCAAACTGAAACAGGAGTAGGAGGAAGGAGGACAATTGAATAAAAAAAGTGAAAGAGAAGAAGTGAAGGGGCAAAAGGCATTCAGTAGAAAATGAAGACATACACCCGGCAAAGAGCAAATATGTGTAATTCTATTACATACTAATTCAGTAAACTCAGCATAGGAAGCCCAGAGTGAAGGGGAAAAAGAGGCAGGTGAAACAGGGTTCAGAAAGATCCAAAGGCCAGAGTAAAGACCAAAAACAGAGATCTATCCAGTTGCTTATGATTATCCACAGTATAGCATCCACCCACACCAAGCACCCAACAATCCCTTTTCCCCTCTCATGTAACTCAACCCACCAACTTTTCCCTCTTTCCTTTGGTTCCGTCATGAGACACTTTTTTTTCCCTTTGCCCTCTCATGCCTACTCTTCCCCCTACAAACTTATCAGCTCTCGTCATCTTCTTTTGAGAGATGATACAAAAATGCCAAAAACAATTCTGGGGATGCTTCGTGCAGAGCTTCCCTCTGCATCCGCATAGAAAAGGACAATCCCAGAAGGCTCTTTTTTTGTGTGTTAGTGTTTGCCTGGGCAGGTGTTTCTGTAGTGTTATACTAAAATTTATGTTACAATAACTAAACGCACAAAAGTAGTAAAAACAAGAACATATATTCTCCAAGTAACTGCCTGCTTTAGTTATGAAAAAAGAGGAATCACTCAACTCAGACAGCTTCAGTCAGTGTATGCAAACAGAATAAAAAAATTATTATTCATAACCTAAATGTCTAAACTAACAGCAACCGCAGTTCTGATTTTGATGACAGAGCTGTAAACCTTCTCAGCTTACATGTTTAAGTGACTAAAATAAGGTTTTTACAATTAACCTCTGATTAGAAGACAGATATACTTGGGTAATTAGAATTTTGAGCACCAGAAAACATGCCAAATCAAGCTGTTGGAACTAAAGGCACCACCACCTACAACTCCAAATAAAGTTGTTTTAATATTACAGATAAACAAGTCATGTCTGTAAAGCAGCAGACCGCAGGCTAGCTACCACAGTAGATAGCCTGACTGAATTAACCTACTAAAATCAGCTTCTGATAATTGTGTTGCTTCATCCAAAGCAAAACAATAAGTTAATTTCAAAAGGTGCTTCCTTTAAATTTTTGCTCAGGTTTGCGTAACAAAATAAACGAATAGTACAGATATATGTAATAACAGGTCATTGCTTTTGTTGCGCAAGAATAATTCTTCCTCTCCATCTAAAACAAAACCTGCAAGGTCTTGTTATATATTTTATTACAAATCTGTGTCACAGAGAGGCAGATGAATGCAGGCATAGCTATTTCTGCCAAATATTTTTTTCACACTTTCTACAGATTCATAAATTATTTACATTCGTGTTTTAACTTGGTGATGTATATCTATTACATTTGCCTGTATGAAAATAAAATCTTTGATAAAGATTTGTAGCTTTACTCACTTTCTAAACTGAACTATTACTTTATACAATCTTATAATTTGGAAATAAAAATCTGAATCTGCCACGTGATTCTGATCAGCACATTTCTAGACACGTGAGGTGAACGGATGATGCTGACAGTGCTTAATGCTGCACCTCAGAGTCATAATGGATGAATAGAACAGGTAAATTATAAATGTAGTTATATTTAGCACACTAATAACTCATGATAGTTTTAATATCCATTTTTCTTTGCAATTTCTAATTGAAAAGAAAAATGCAAAATCTAATAACTTAGGTACTGATAACTCATCGCTCCCATTAATTATTCTACATGCATCAGCAAAACTACGGCCTTTTATTCTGTCTATAAATAGAACAGCTGTATCTGTAGTATAGTTGATTGCCAGCCTCCTAAAATGTGTACAAAGGACAAAGACTACTAAACTGATGAAGGCTAAATAATAGTACTGCCCATTGTAGAGTGGAAGATCAATTGCTCGAGCCCCGAAACAAAAGTTGAGACAATATCATACGATGTAAAAGGCAAGCTCATGTTACTGTCATATTTACATAAAGATAAGAGGCAGTTATAGACAGATGCCCAACCCAAATGACTAACTTGTGTGTGTAACTGTTTGCAAACTACAGCTGTCATTAGGAAATACAACTGGTGTAAATAATTTAAAAAAGTATGAATAAGAAGATTTGTTCCTTTGCATTCATATAGTGGACATACAAAGAGTTAACGAGCCAATGGAGAAGACTTGCACTGTGTTGATTATGTTACGCCAAAATCAACAAGAGCTTGGCTCCCGGGTAAGATCCCAATTCATGGTATGATGCTGGATCCCCCTCTGCGTATGAAGATAACACACTTAGACACACACCCATGTATGCACACATCAATTTATTTAACAAAGTAAACACCTGGTGGTTAACTCGCGCTCTTCAGACCCGGATACAGCAGCAGGAAAAAGGACTGCTGATACATCTGAGCCCATTCTGTTTGCTTACTGTCCCAACCAGTACTGAAAGATCACATTACTGTCAGCTACTGTGGTATACAGGCCAATTTTCAAGCCTGGTGGACTGAGGAATTGCTGTAACATACAAATTAAAGTATTGTTAAAGTACAGAAAATGTCCTCATGCTGCACCATCAACCACTAGGACAAATGAGAAACAGTTGAAGGAGATAACAGAGTTTGCTCATTGCATATTTGCCCAAGTTCTTCACATTAACTGACTAACGGCTGCTATATCATTCAAACATCCTTTTTTGTTACATTGAACAACTATCATGCTCTGATGCATTTCTGGGAAGAGGCAGACATTTTATCGGTACAACACAAAGAGGTATCAAAAAGTTTGTGAAAATGTAAGCAGTTTCATGAATGTTACAATGCTAAACAATACAAGCAAAAGAAGTGAATCATCATCCATTTTCTACCCTTCACTTTTTTTGTATGAGCTTCCAAGGCTTGATTTTCTTTTGCTGAACAAAAGTTATACCGAGACAAATAAAAAATAAAATTCACAGTTTTCATAAATAAGCATTACAATTGTTTTGACCAACTGCCAAATCTGTTACTTTCATGTACAGTAAATTTCTGCTTGCCTTCTTTCTAGAAATGTAGATCTAACCACATGACCTGGGTGGATAAATTAAAACTCAGTCATCAATACTGCAACAGACAATAGACCCTTTTTCAGCATGGTTATGTTGTTGAGAGTAGTGAAATTAAACTTCAGAATATCTTGCGCCGTCTAAATCAAAGAGAAATCTTTCTCTTTATGATTGGAGTAAAAACTGCTCTGCAGCTCACACATGCAAAGAGGCGACATTTTAGCACTGACTTATTGATCCAGACCACTTTATAGTGTGAAAATCATAGAAACAGTACATCTGTGACATCTTTTGAACAAGTGTGTGAGCCCTACATCATATCTGCAAAATTCTAAAGTTTCAAGCCGTGTGTCTTTTTTTCTTAAGGAAGATACAAGAGATATGTGCGTGTCTGTGTGAAATGTGCTGACTTCAAACTTTATTTGAACACATTTCCAGATTTTTTTCTGTCACAGAATCTCTTTGTCTCTTTTTTCACCATCAACAACCAATGCTTGCTGTTTGAATAAAAAAAAACAAAAAAAACTGCCTCCTTATCAATGCACCACATCAGAAGATTATGTACTGTACTGCGAAGAGATTATTCTTGCTCCATTATGCTTGATCAGCATTGTATGACTAACAGATATGCATTTATTTATACAACGCCCCACACTGCTGCTACATAATCCAAATAAAATGAGTGGATGAGTTCAAAGGATAAAGAATTTTGAGCAAACAAAATGTTGGAAAAGTAACCAATAAAAAAGAAAACTTAGTGTAGCCTTGAAAAATATTAATGTGTGCTTTTGAATATGAAGTAAACTCTAGAAAATGATGTAAAATGGTGACTTCCAATGGTGACTGAACCACAGTGGTTCCACAAAGCAGGAACCAAATTAGTCCCTTGTACCTCTGTATGTTTAGGGACTTTTATCCTGCGGAAAGACTTATTCCTGAAATCTCAATTCTTGTGCAGCCTTCCACTGGTCATCTTCCAGGAATGCCCTAAATTTTTCTGGTCATTCTAGAACAAAACCTACCCAGAGCATAATGCTGCCATCACTATGTTTCCCCATAAGGTTGGTGTTTTGAAGATGATATACAATGTTAGGTTTTCTCCCATGTACAAATCTTTGCTAATGTTGACCAGATCTCATTTCCTCTTCCATAAAGTCCCATTTTATGGAAGGTATAACTGTACCAAAGTAGAGCTATATATACACTGAACTTAAGTTTACACACAAAAAGGCTCCATTCCTAATGAACTACACTTTTGAAGTCAACTTTAGGCAAAAGGTGTCAAATACAGATGCATATCACCAGTTTTTAAGGGTTAGAATATATTCATGAAAGAAGCAAAAACCATCTAAGCTCTTACATCTTCTTCACAGTTATATGATTCTTAGTTCTATACTACTACTTGATAGGGGACAAAATATGAAAAACCTCCAGGGGTATAAATACTTCTGCAACACACTAGTTTTACTAACAGTAGTTGATTTATCTCTGGGGAAATAAACTTGCCTCTGAAGTTTTCCCACCTGCTCTCACTTCTGTTAAATAAGGGGAATTTTCCCATAGAGTGCATTAGGGTTGCATCAGCACCACTGTAAACATTTATAACAGGATGCTGCACTGTGAGCTCTCCTCGACAGTTGTTCTATTAAAAATTACTTCAACCTAATCTTCCATGATTGCAAATGGATGACATATAGTTTTGTTTGTTTTGGAACTCTTCCTTTTAGTCAGCTTTAGCACGGCGAACAACTACAATGGCCCATGCAGCAAAAAGCAGCAGCAGTTAAAGCATGTCAGCACTTTAGATCATATGGGAATTCAGCAGAGCTCTTCCCTGCATCCAGATAGTACGACTGGAGTGTAGATGTGCTGATGCCTCAACTTTCCTTTTATTCATGTTTTATGGACAAAGCATGAATAAAGAACTAGAATGGACTATTACTTTCTTTTTACGGGTCCATCTCAGTGGATCAAAAAGTTAATTTACTTTAAGTATTCAGTTCAAAGAGTGAAGTTTGTGTCATAAAGATTCATTTCACACAGATGATTATTCCATTTCAGGTGTTAATTTAAAGAATTCTGTTTTTAAAATATGAAAACCAAAAATTCAGTTTCTCAAAAAGTTAGAATATTACACAAACTTAATTAAAAATAAGTTTTGTTAAAGAAATGCCAGTACTTGGTCTGGGAGTTCTGGCTCTTTTGCATAAATTGCTGCATCGATGAAGCGTGGCAATAAGGTTATCAACTTGTGTCCCCAATAAGGTGTTCAGGAAGCCCAGGGCTGACAGCATCTGCATTGTTCTGGTGTCTCTTGTCAACATGTCGGAGATTCTCTATGGGGTCTACGGCTGGTCAGTTTTCTGGCCAATCAAGCAGTATCATCATGGACATCCAACCAGGTACTGGTAGTTTTGAATGTGTGAAAAGTCCTGCTGGAAAATTAAATCAGCCTATTCATAAAGGATGTCAGCAGAGGGAATCATGGTGTGATCTAAAATCTAAAATTTTCTGGGAGACGGCTGAGGAGATGTTGAACTTGCTAAAATAAAGCATAGTGCAGATGACATGGCTCCCAAAATCATCAGATTGTTGAAACTCCACACTAATCCTTAAACTTCCAGGATTCTGTATTCTCCACTCTTCCTCCAGACTCTGTGATCTTGATTTCCATAAGAAATCCAAAACTTACTTTGATCTTAAAAAGGGCTTCGGACAACCGAGCAACTGTCCAGTCCTTTTACTACTCAGGTACGACACTTATGACATTGTCTCTGTTTCAGGAGTGGTTTAGCTCAAGGATGTACCCATGTTCTGGGCATGTATGTATTTGGTAGTTCTTCAAGCTACTGCTGCAGCTGAAATCTCATTTGTACACCTCTCATAACGTCTTGAATACGTTTTTGTTTAATGTCCTCACAATGCGTGGCTATCCCTGTTGATAATGCACTTCTGTTCCTAAAACATGTTTTCCTTCCACTGAACTTTCATTAATTCACTTGGAAACAGCCAGCTTCTTTACTGAAAATACATGGTTAGGTATGCAGGGTGCAGGCCACTGTCTGCTGGACAAATGTCAAATCCACAGTCTTCCATCCACTGTGTAGGCCATAACAAAATATTTCTGTAATAAAACTCATTTTTAAAATTGTCTTTGGTAAATTTCCAGTTTTGTGGAAAATTTCATTTATTTTAAAATATGTGTGTCCTTTTTTTTGTATTGAATTGCTTGAATAAATCTACTTTTAGATGATATTGGGATTTACTCAGATACCATTGTAGATTAAAAAAAACAAAACAGACTCAGTCGCCTCACCTTAATTTTATGGACGGATTTTCCCTCTTCCAGCACCTGGGTCCACACCGTGATGCCCCCCTTGGTGTAGGTCATGGTCCAGCCCTCTTCGCACAGGCACTCCGCCTTGAAGCTGGCGAACGCCCTGTCGTCCGGGATGGTCACTGTATGTCCAGACATGGCTTGTTGCCGTGAGAAGCTGCGGGAGGAGGAGACTCTCACTGGAAAACACAGCTTTATGCCAACGAGAAATCAAGAAACCGAAGATATTACCTCCTCTTCTGTGCCAATAAGTTGTCTAATTAAATAGTGCAGGAAGCGGTTGTAAGGCTGCACCGCGTCTTGTGATGCTCTCTGCGAGCGTGTATGCGCGCGCGTCCAGGAAGGTCCAAACACCGCAATCCTCCTTGAACAAACTAATGAAACAGAGGTGTGACTGACACAGCCTCGCACAGGTGTGCACACAAGGCTAAAGCGAACAAGTTGGAGGGGAAAAGACACGGGCGAATATTATACCGGTGGCTGAAGAAGTTTCTGTCCGCTTCGGAAGTCCTCAGTAAAATAAAACGCCTTTCTGTCCAACCATATGTTTCTGTCTTTCCGCTTGTCACCCCTTCTTTCAGCCTCCTTCCAGCTCTACGGTCCACCTCCCCTGATCCTCAGCCCTGGTTGTCTCCCCCTTTGTCTTTTCTTTCAAATGTTTATTCCGTCACTTTGCAGCAATTAGCGGAAGGTCTCCATGTCTGCGGTACAGTTGTGGCAGGTGGTGGAGATGCAGGCAAAAGAAATAAAAGGAAGAGGAGGAGGAGAAACCGAGCGACGCAGGGAAAGCTACATTGAAATTGCACCTCCCCGTGTTACCTTCAGGTGCTCCTCGTAACGCTCACAGCTACACATGCACACGTGTGGCGTTTAGATGGCTAGATTAGAAAAACGCTTCAGGGCAAAATTTAAACAGTTACAGTCATGACACGTTAACTCTTTCTGTTAGTTTGGATGGCATTTTCTTTTCTAAAAAACTTTTTATTCTGTCTGGAAAGTTGTTTATTTTTTAAATGCATGAAGCGCAGCCTCACTTCTGAAGTGGTGCTTAGATGGGATTTTGATATAATTTGCCAGGTTAAATGGCCATCGAAGAAGCTTTACTTTCTTCTGACTCAACGTCCATTTGAATGCTGTTCAGTTAAGCAACAACTTAATTTATCTTGTGCAATTAAACTCATATGTAGCAAACAAAATTTTAGAAAAATACAAGACCAATATTAGCCGCATCATTTGGTTTTTAACTTTTGAAAAGCCTGCCCCCTGTTGGCTTCTCTGGGGAGGATTTCACTGTTTCTATGGAGTACAATTCATATATTTAAATGTATTACAATGTAGTATTTTGCCTTTTATGTCTTTATTTACTATTTTTATTATGTTGCGTAACTATAAATAATTTTTATACACCCCTTTTCTGCCTCCATGAAATTTGAATACTGTACCACTAAATATTGGTAATTTTGTAAAAGACTGCAGTATTTTTCCAAAATGTCTGGTTTATTTTTATCTTCAGTCCGCATAACCAAAAGTTGTTTAGAGCCACAGAAGCTACATACCCCTTCAAAAAACAAAACAAAACAAAAAAAAAAACCTATGTTTACAATATCTATTATAGATTTATTTCACTATTTTTAAATGAAAGAAAAACTATTTAATTTTTGGGTGTGGGTTTAAACTAAAAAAGTTAACTTTTACACTAATGGGGTATGAAAGCATTTCCTTTTACAGAATGTTCAACCTTAATTGAAAACAACATAAAAATAGTACTTAGTTTGCAACCTGAAGACAAAAAAGAAACTTCCCAAATAATATTACGAAAGTTTCTACTAGAATAAAACCGCAAAGGCTAGCTTTTATTTGCTGCTTTTATAATTTTTTAAAAAGAATTCAATTGGTTATAATTTTTGGCCAAAGGAATTAAAACTTGGAGAGTCTGAAGAGCCACTTGTGGCTCCAAAGCTGCAGGTTGCAACCCGCTGGATCAGACAACTAAGGAAAGTTTAAAGTTAAAAACAGGTTCTTTTAATAAATGTTCTGTGACGTCACCTGTGTTTCCTATTGGACCTCTAACATTTTGGGAGGGATGCCTTTTAAATATCAATCTGTTAGAATTTAGGTTTTGAATCTGTCAGACAATTTAGGTTTTAATGACAGATATCCATTTTCCTTTTAAGATTTTATTTAAAAACTTTTCCTTAAAGAACCTCCATCCTACAAAGTTCACAGTTTACTCAATACTTCCACTGCTTTGTGAGAATTGCATAAAACCACAGTCCCAGTCATATAATGTCAATTGCTCATGTCAGTTCAGTCTTTTTAATGGCAGAACCAAAGGAACAGATGTAATAATGGCCATTAACTACACCTGCCAACTGCTCAGATAAGCACTTTTCAAGAACATGCTGTTTTGGCTCCTAACCAAACCTTTTGCAGAAGCTATTCAGTAGTGGGAATGCAGAGTGTCATAACAGATGTGTTTGCTGGAGGGAATGAATGTCAAGTATCCGTGGTGGCAAACGCACACTGACACATCTGAAAAGTGCTTGCAGATTTATGCTGGCAGAGTATGTTGTTCTGATGATTCATGTCTGCTGAGGGACAGTAAGTCTACTGCCAGCACACAATCTTGAACATTATACTCCACAGAAGGAAGTCCACAGAGGCTTATATTCTGAGGCAAAAAATATGTGCACTTAGTTGGACAGGGCTAGGTTTAGAAAATGCCCACCAGTATAACCTGGGATATCTAAAAAAAAAAAAAAAAACACCTCTGCATGACTTGTTTCTGATTAATTGTATCTGTATAGTGCTTTTATTGTAAATTCATTAGAGCGTTTTTATCCACGCAGAGTTGGAATCTCTGCGGAATCAGATAAGAAGCAATCAGATAAAACTAAGAAAGCACATTGGTGCTATTTATATCAAGCAGATCATAATAATAGGAAATGCCCAAGATATATTGCATTTCCTCTTAAGTTTGAGCTTTAGCTCAGTCATCTTTGCATACGGTATTGTGATCCACCGTTTTTTTCCGGAAGCTTTTTAAAATAACAAATTCCATAAAACTTGAAAAATAGTCATTTTGATTGTTCTAATAAACACAAATTGTGATGTACAAGTTTTATTGTTTATAACGTTTATCCTTGCAGGATTGTGAAGGGGCTGGTGCTTATCTGCAATGGTCATGGGTGAGTGATGTAGTACAGCCTGGACAGGTCACCAGTCCATCACCAGGTAACACAGAGATGCGCCTTAACAATTGTAATTTGGCGCCATCTGGTGGTGTTCATATTCAATGTTCACTGTAATACAAAACTGTTCTTTCAGTTTTTAAAAAAGCAACAATCGCATGAAGTGAGTCCTTGAAAATCAAAACAAACTTGTCTCTGTTCCATCTGTCTCTTTAGTACAAAGAATATACAGTTTTAAAGATGCCATAGAATGTAGAAACGTATTTTTTTATTATTATTATTTTAATGAGTAAGATTAATTTAAGACTTGCTCATACATAACAAAGATGAATGAATGTTCGAAATATTTAAAAATCAATGTCAGTCAGTTTTAGCTATTAAAAAGTCATTAACATACACAGTTGATTCTTTTTCCATCCCATTATTGTAATTTAGATTTACCCAGGCCTAAAAAAAATCCCTCCAAAATGGATAGTCCATTAGGCAAAACTAAACCATAAAAAATGTTCAGAGACCAAGCAGGGCTCCTAAGGTAACATTTCATTATAACCGCCGCTTTGCTACTTTTCAAGGAGAACTACATTTCCCAGAATGCATAACATCCAGTAACGTAAAGGCTAGGATGAGGTGAAACGGCTATTTTCGGCTTACTAACTGACTGTAAGCAGAAGGACATTGGCAGCTACACCTGAACCAACGAGGCGTTATTCCACTCAGCGTGTCAAACCAATTACGGGTCGCTCTCTCGCTGAGGGTTTCATCTACCTCATAATTTTTGGGTGAGTTTGTCGCCATGCTATCATCCGTTCCTACCAGGCTGCTGACGCGAAGGTCGCGCAGCCTGTCACCGTGCGGTCGCGTGCTCCAGACCAGCGCCAGTGGAGCCACAGGTCAATGTTTCCGCGAAACACAGGCGGAGACCAATCGGAACCCTATCGTATCCACGTCCCGTGTATCCAGGAGGGGGATTTTGTCTGAAGAGACTTCTGTTACCAGCGTGAACCCATCGGTGCAGTACCACCACCTCGCCCCAAGATGGCTGTCAAACCTGGAGAACCGCCGTAGCTCCTGGGCGGCTCTGGCCAGTAGAGGGCGACAAAATAACCTGTATTGGGAGGACAGCAGTCAGAGCGGTGGGAGTGAGAACCGGGGTACTGGTGGGGGTGCCAGCCGAGCTGGACTTGCCTCAGCTGGTGTGCTGTCAGCCGCAGCAGTGGCCTTCTGCCTGAGGAAAGACTCCGATAGCAAAGGTACACACGTGTTAAGCTGCCATGTTCTCAATACTGCACATAACGATATGACTGAAAAGTTTAAAAATATTGTAGAAATACAATTAGCTGCAATAACTGGTCATACACACACTCTCTACTGTGTACTAATCTTATTGTTGTTCTTTTGAAATGACCAGATGATTCTCTTCTTGAGGCAGCAAGAACCAATAATGCACAGGATGTGTCCAGGTACAGCACAAGTTTACACACAAACACTCACCTGCTTTATTGTACATTAATAAGTCATTAGCATTATTACAGCTAACTGGTAGCAAAATATACTAATTTGTCTGAGAATCTTAGAAAATATTGAAAGAATTTGCCATTTATTTGTCTTTCTTAAATTAGTATTTTGTAAAGTCTCTTGTTATAGTTTAAGTCTTGGAAAAGTTCTTTGTGACAGCATCATACAACCTTTGAATACTAGACTTACACAATCACTTGGATGCTTCACGGGATGTTTTATTTCAACAAAATAAAATATTAGCTGTATTTCAACTATTGGTATAAAAATAGGTGTAAAATCATAAATGTTGAAATGGAAACTATTACCACTACTACGAATAATAATAAATAATTGTTTGGTGTAACTTTGTAAAACTACAATAATCCTGAGCCATTACTAATGTCACTTATTGTTTATAGGTTGCAATTCAGATTTTATTTTTATTTTCCATCCCAAATTTACAACCTAAACCAATAGATTTGTTTAAAATATATGATTTCTCTCATTTTTTGTGTTTTTGTTTTTTGCCTCAATTACACAATTTTTTAATATTGTTCAGTGATATCTTCTATTACTGCTGTGTCATAATACTTTTTAACAGCAGTGAATCCCAAAAGTATAATTTCTTCAGAATTTGTTTGAATCGTATGAAATGTTAGTATTTCTCCAGCTGAATGAGTAAAAAATTTAGGCATTTTTTTTGTTTGTTTTGAATAGCTTTCTCAAACCTCTGTTCATGTTCTTTGAACATCAAACTCATTAAAACTGTTTTGTCACTTTCACATTTAAAGGTCTTACATCAATAAATAGCATTTGCTTCCTTGTTTCTTCTTTTTTGTAGGGAAAACATAATCAATACGACATAATTGCTTTGTAACATTTTCTTTTGATGTGAAAGTGATTTTTAATTTCATCAAGAATTTCAAACATATCATTTCACTTCCCCTTTTTGAATTCTGAGCATGTTTATTGGATGTGATCTTTACAGTGCGACGCAATGTATTTGCCACATTCAGTCTGTATGGTCACAAATAAAATGCTGTGTGGACAGTTTCCAGAACAGTCAGGATCATCTACTGTTGTGAAAGCCCATTCCAAACTGTTCTTCAGTTGCAGATCTATCACAAACCACCAGGTGGCAGAGTAGAACCATCTGTTTCTGCAGAAAATGTTCTTAGCATTAATCTCAAACTTTAGGGGTTTTTTCCTCTTACTTTTGTGAAAAGGAGTGTGTTGTAATGCATTATGAAAACATTTTTATAGATCTTAGTCAGATTTCTTTTGCTGATAGTTTATTTATTTTACAGAAAATTACTTTAAAATGCCATTTATAAAATATATATACCAAAAATGATAACTAATGCACGTTTTAAATTTGCTAGTCTTTTTAATCTGATTTCCTATAATTTATTCAGTTATGCATGATATTCATATATGGATACTATAAATGTTTATTTTAGAACTGGCTGTGTGTGTTCTGGTTCTGGTTGGTATCTAAATCCCTGTATCTGAGTGTGTGCATAATGTGTGTCTCCACTTTCAGGCTTGGGTTACCTGTCCACATGTGGCAGATGGTGTAGGTGAGAGTGCAGGGAGTCAGCCATTCAGCAGGTCACAGATGTGTTAAGTGCTTTGGTTGAGTTATCAGAAGTGGCGGAGTGTCAGGGTGTGTCTGCTGAGAGACACTCTTTCAAATCAAGGTCTCCTTTTTTAAAGGCTTTTAAAAATTCATCACTGCATAAAGGTTTGTTCCTTAACTTACTTAACTCCATAGTTATAAAAATAAATTTTGCATACAGGCATTTTAAATACAAGTTGTTCTGATGGAAAAAATATTCCCTTTTATATATATTTTAATGTTTGTTTACTATTGCAATTATTGCCTTTATTTGGACTGTGTAGTTACAGGACTAAAAGGTAGGTTCTGATAAGACACATGCAACATGATTCTTCAGCAGTAGCTTAACTTGATGCAACATTTAATGGGAGATGTTCCTGTGCAGTCTGGAAAAGTATTGAATTTGAGTATTTTCTAGATCTGGATGAATATGGATAAAGTCCATATGTCCATTTGTCTCTGCCTCCATATATCCACTCTTTATCTTCATAGTAATGTTAGCATACTTTTATGGTAAAGTACCCTAAGTACAATTTCTGAAATATGGGAAAATAAAATGGTAAATGGATTGAATTTATATAGAGCCTTTACCAGTCATACTTTCGACTCAAAGTGATTTACACTACAGTGACTGTCACACTAACCAACATGCACACATTTATACACCGACTGGTAGGCAACCTAGAGTTAAGTGGGTTGCCTAGTGACACATCAATACATGAGAGCAGAAAGCTGGAATCAAGCTTACAACCTTCCAATTGTAAGACAACCACTCTACCACTGAGCTGTAGTTGTGCATAGTAATACCAATTAGGCTTCAAGAAGTCCAATTTATCTAAAGTAGATTTTGGTCCAGTGCCGTAATCCTTTTTCAGTTAGATTACATTGTTTTAGCTTGCCATGTTGGCCCCACCTTTAACTTTTAAGATCTATGCATTTTGGCTGGAGCCAATCTCCAGCTGCAGCATCAACCATTAGATCTGTATCCTAACCCTGCTGCCTCATGCAGAACAGGTAGTGAAAATGGAGCCAGAGCAAATCGGAGCTGAGTGCAGACCAGAAAGAGGCCACCGTGTTGACTGTAAACACCGACACTGCCTGTCTGATCGGCACGAGACGTGACAGAAGGATTCTTTGCACAGTCACATCCAGGGGGATAGTGGCACCGCAGAACCTGATGGTGTACCCTGAGGCTAAACCACCCCCAAACACACACACCTGGTCTGGTCATAGATGCATTAACTCGTCAAGACTGGGATAAGAGTGTCTTATGAACAGCCCGTCTTTATTACAATACTCAAGCATTTCGCCTAACTTATTCTTATTTTTATATTTTTCTCTTTAAATATTTTAGTACGTGTTAAAATTAGAAGAGTTTGTGCTGTGTCTTGCTGTGTCTACTCCCATCTACAATCTTCTGTTATGGACGATATGACTGTAAAATAAAACTTTGTTTATTCCCCTCAGGCTAATAAAAGAAGGCGTGGATCCAAATCATCGTCACCGGCTGGGATGGACCGCTCTCATGGTGGCTGCAATGAACAGACAGCACAGGTCAATGACTGTTTCTGCCATCTTAAGCTCCTGAATAAGTTGTGTGTTTTAAACTTCTGTCTCGCCTCCTTTTGTTTGCACACGTAAGAGTGATGTAGTGGTTTTGAGTAAGACAGCTGCCAGTGTTGGTTACAGTGCGAACATATGTCATCCGTGTTCCTACTGCAGTTCTTACTGTTACATCTTCAGGAGTGCAAAGTGCAACTTCCAGACTGACAGACGGCATTTACCCATACCCCCATTCTGCTCCCCTGCAAATTAAATTAGCCTCCTGGCCCACAGAAGATACATAACACAGAGAGGGACTGAGGTTAAGGCCGGGCCAAATCCAATTTAACCAGCCTTTCTTTCTTTCTTTCTTTGCTCCATCAGTACTCTGAGGTCACTTTACTGGTTAAAGGGTCTCCATGAGAGAGAAGCATTATGTGAAATCTGAATATGAAAATAGCTGCAAATGGACTTGCTTTGATGGACAATAGTAACTAGTTTCATTGTCCTTGATTTGAGATTCATCTGAAACAAAACATTTTTTTATGGTTTCTAACATTAAAAATAACTAATTAGATGACTGTTATAAGTGGAAGACGATATTTAAAAAATATACATATTGTAGTAGTGGGACTTGATAAACATTTTAATCAAGTTAATTGCAGGGTTTGTAATCAAAAACTATATACTGAGGAACATTTCCCATTC
This sequence comes from Alfaro cultratus, assembly GCA_903066825.1. Lineage (NCBI taxonomy): Eukaryota > Metazoa > Chordata > Actinopteri > Cyprinodontiformes > Poeciliidae > Alfaro > Alfaro cultratus. Next base: position 30,653 of record CAEFZX010008093.1, read on the forward strand.
AAAAACCCTTTTGCTGTTAAATTATTGAATAAATAGATATATGAGTTCATAAATACTTATTGTTTTGTTATTTAGTTATTTGACCATCAGATTGATGCAAAGTGCTGTTAAAAACATTCAGCTTTCAAGTGTTTCAGGTCATTTATAGAGCTTCTTTGATACATTAGAAATGTAGACTGGGGTCGCTGACATTAGTTTTGGGGGGGTCTGTGCTTCCTACAACATATTTTGCATTGAGATGGTATTTTAGGCTTCAATAGCTTTTGGTGATAGGCCAACTCCTTTTAGCACACAACATAGCCTTTTCCAAGATCCCATCAGATTGTCTTTTAAAGCAAAAATGAGCAGAAAAAGAACCAAATTCGCAAAAAGAAGCAACTTTGTCATCCATTGCTGTTTTTTGGATATCGGTTTTGCATCAGATTAATGGGCTTACCAGATACAAGCAGATGCGTGGAAACTTTGTATGAAAAAGAGAGAAAATGCACATGAGTAAAAAAAAAAAGCATGTTAAAGTCAAAGTAATTAATTAAAATTATCATATTAAAGTCACAGACTTATGCCTGTCGCAATAAACGATAAATCAATTAATCACACGATAAATTAAAACTATCGACCTCATTTCAATTATCGGCTTTATTGTTTTTTCCAGCCTTTTCCTGATGGAAAAAATGAAAAACGGCTCAACTCCGGTGCTCTCCACTGACCCTCCCTTCCTCATTTCCTTAGCGTAATGCCCAGCGCACACTGAACGATCTTAGAGCTGTCGGCCGATTGTCGGCCCATTTTCAAAACCTGAGCAACCACACATTAGCTGACAGTAATCCTAGGTATAACGGTTTGATCCTGCCGTGTGGTGTCCAACATTGGGCACAAAATAATGGCTACAAGTCCAGTTAACTAATTTTAAAACCAGGCATTAATCAATGCTTTACTACAATCTACCTGCAATGCATGTGGCTAGTGTCAGTCCTGACTGAATGAAAATCATTATAACCTCTTTATGTCACGTTGACGAAGAACAGCTGAAAAGTTGCCGGGTTTATCAACTGCGGTAGCAATTTTGCTCCAACTCCTCACCTTGTCTTTTCTATTTTCTTTGCACTAAATGTCGAATAAACATTAATGTTGTTTCCACATATCCTCACCATGTCAGCTGTTTGGGATTCTCCTATGTAATTTTCCCTCAGAAAGCATGTAGGAGAATCCGGGCTTTCTGATTGGCTACCTGTCACGTTCAACAGGCTGCGTTAACGCTCCCAGTCGGGGAAAACCCCTCATTTAGATCGGAGCGGCCACGACGATCTACCGTAACACACCACACACTACAGGATGATCGGTTACAAAATCACAAGCGACAATCTTAGAACATCCAACGTCCTAAGATTGTCCTAAGGGGAAAATCGGGGCAAAAAATCGTGTAGTGTGAACTATTGCATCAGGTAGTTGGATGTACCCATTTACTCTATTTAAATCTAATGATTACTGAAGGGCAATATAGTATACAGACTTCATAATCTTCACTCTTTTGGTTGAATGCAGTATTTATTTCCACTTTGGCTTTATGTTGTTTAGTTTTTATTCAAGTAAATTTTTTGTTAATGGAGACTGAGAATCCATTTTAATTTTGTTTTTGGTTGTTTTGTTTATTTTGTTTATCAGTTCTAGTGTTAAATGTGCTTTTGAAAATAAAGTGTATCTATCTTTGGCAGGAAATCGCATGCAGTATAACGTCATGTCCATTAAATCAGTGTAAAATGGTCTTTAAACAATATTATCGTTTATCGCAATAATTTTTGAGACAATTAATCTCTCAGCAGAATTTGTTATCTTGACAGGCCTACACAGACTTTGTTTCCTGTCCTGCTGTAACATCTATCTGTCTGCCCATTCATCAGTTTGTACATCATCCATCCATCTACCCAGCCACCTCTCATTTTATTCTAGAGAAGACAGAATTTTGAGGTGAAAAATGTGTTTGTGTCCTGTATTTTGATCTCTCGTGCTGGCTGTTTGTATCTGGATAACATATTGATTGTGTGTCACTTTGTGTTTAATGACGCGACTCTTGGTGTGTCAAATGTTTTTGGATACAAATATGATTGTCTGTGTCTCTTCATCCAATGTCTGTGTTTCACTGCAGGTTGTGTGTTTGTGTGTGTGTTTGTGTTATGAGCGCTATAACTCAGCAAGACAGACACTCCTCTGTGTTTAATCCAGTCCTCCAAACCCCTAGTGTGCCGTCACTGCTGCAGGGAAGACAGAACATTGGTCCTCGCGCATCACTCATATCGAACACACAGACACCCACGCACACTTTATGTGCACTCACATAACAGCCACACATAAGCAAGGAAACAAGGGGAGGTTATACCAAATATCTTACAGGCCAACTGCCTATTACTCAGCCACACACAACTTTATTTGCAGCTGTTAAGTGAAAACACTAGAAACATTAGTCATGAACAAGGTCTTGCCTGTAGCCAGAATGTCAGTTTTTATCTCATTCTTGAGTTACTCTGTTCTTCACTTGTAATGTTGTTATTTTTCTGCACTCAAAGGGATTTTTGGAGCTAAATATTTCCAGGATTTTACCACTTAACTCTCCTAGTTAAAATGTTGGAGTGGGTAGTATCCAAAATGCAGCCTTACTTGTATCCAAGGGTTTGGGCGTGACTTTTGGAGGGAGTTATGGAAGAGTTAAGGGTAAGACATCAGCTGTGGGGGTGTGTGTTTGCTTAGCTTTGATGTAGAATTAAATCGGGGAGGCGTATGGCCTGAACCTCTGTTTGCACTCTTTAACACACAATACACATCTCCATCTCCCTTTCTCTTCCTCCGTCCCTCCCTCATTGCATTCACGTGCACAATAAGGGCTTAGCCAAGTGTAACGCCTGTTGACCATTCCAACCAGCCGGCCGAGTGACTGACGGGGTGGGAGTGGGATAGAAACGAAGCAGAGGAATAGGGGAATGAGTGTATGAGTGGGCTTGTGAGAATAGAGAGAGGGATTATGATTTGGGGACTAAGTTTTGGTCTCTATAAAACTTAAGCATTTGGGAGAATGTCTGGCTTTGTCTCATAATCATCTACCATATTTTGAACATAATTTCAGACGTGTCTACCAGTATCTAACTTTTAAAGGCACATAACTGCACTATTTAAGGGGTTATGGCTTAAGATTGTTTGGAAATTATACTAATATCATATTAAGCAGATAGTGCTTTTGGAGTTGTTTATTTAAAGCTCAATTTTTCTTAACTGATTTTAGAAGAAAAGTTGCATCTTCTTGAATTCTTACAGGTTTTACAGTTTTTAAAACAGGCAATGTGTTTGACTAATTCTGCCTGTAATTTACAGAAAAATGTACTCAGATTTAGTCAACCAGTTGTCTGATGTGATGCTGTGAATGTTTGGATGTGTTTCATTGTTTGATGAAATTTAGTAACAAATACTAATCAAGTGCAGAGAAACAGTTTTACATCTCTGACCCCAGGTATGAATTAGGTGAGGGCGGGGGCAAGTGAGGTCCAACTTCTGGTCCAGGTGGTTTGATACACGGATGGTCAGTTCAGCTCCGGTGTCTTATAGAACAAGGAAGGCAGAAACCTTTGTTTCCCGTCTTCCCTCCAGGGCTGGATAAAACACCAGCCCTCGTGTCTGGCTGCCTCTCACCTGTCCACAGAGCTCAGGCAAAGAATAGAAGATGCAGCAGGACTTTACACTATCTTCTTGATTTTTGAGTAACGATGGATCATCACAATGGACCACAACTATCATTTAGCACTGCAACGCGCGAGCGATCCATCTCTCGTTTCTTTCCAACATAATGAAAAAATAAAAGCACAAACACAGCATAAGTGACTTGCTAAGCTTTGGCAAACAGTCATTGCATGGACATTTTATTGAACAGCTTTGTGTACACTAGAGGCTAATAAAATACTGGTTCTTACGTTGGCTTTGACTGCACTGCTAAATTAAACATAACATTTAAAAGAATAAGGTTGGTAGATACCTTTTATATGAGGTTCTGTCCTTTAACATTGCAGTTAAACCTAATTAACCTTTTCATGTCTTTAGTTTGGTCTCAAATTACAGCTGTAACTCCTTTCCTGACTGTCTGAAATAAACTTAGACACTTGATCATCAGTTGATTAGTAAAACTATAAACTGCTTTTAAAAGCTCATTAGTTTTAGTACTGTCCTGCTTAATTAAATCTCCATTCCTTTTTTCTCTTTAGCATTGTTTTCTTCCTTTTATTCCCTCCTCATCCTTCTCTGGAGTTTTCCTCTCTTTATCTTCCGCTGTGTTTACCTTTCTTATACCATTAAACCTTTTCAGACCATCTCCTCTCTTCACACAGCCCTGCTCACCCTGGTGTGACCAAACTTCGTTTGAAATTGTGTCAAAAGGCGCCTTCCATGTGTTTGTAGAAGTGCTTGCTAGGAAGAGAGACGCCCTCTGTAGGTCATTCTCCCCAACCCCACCCCAAGCAACATTGATACAGTAACAAAAGGAGACCCCTGATAGTTTTTATAAGCCTTTAGCCAAGTCAAACTCAAAGACCTGTCGAAAAGGTTCACCCCCTTACTGCCCCGCATGTTTCATTTGTTCTTCTGTTTTAGCACAAATAACCAGAAGTACCCATAATCTGGATTTTATGAAAAAAAAAAGAAGAAAAAAAGATTAAACTTGCAAGCAGATAACACTTCCAGAATGCTTGTGTATTTAAAGTCATCGTAAACCTAAATTTCAATGCCATTAAAATCTAATGAGGTGTTGTAGACTGGTTGAATAGAGAGAAATATTAAAATTTACATGGGTTTAGGCCTAAGTTTTTTAAATAATATTTGGTAGATATTTTATATAGAACTTCATAAAAGGATAAATAAAAAATCATATGGTGTAAAAGTCACACAGTTAGGTTTAAGGTCCTCTCTTATTATTAAACATCTACCGCTTTTTTGTTATGCAGTCTAAATAAATTCTGCACCATTTTGCAGAAGAACCCCGAGGCCGTATTCATAAACATGTCCAAAGTTTAATTAAATTTTAAGGTTTCTTACTTAGTCTTAGTCAAAACTTTAGTGTCAATTATTGTGTAAATCATCCATCCATTTGTCTGTTCTTCCTTCCTTTCTTGCTTGGCTCCTTACATTTTCTATATTCAAAGTCTTACTGTGGTAGAATAGTCAAGTTTTATATTAACACCTAAGAAATTTGAGTTGTGTGTAGGAAGCTGCAACATATATTCAGGGGTGATGTTTTTAACCACCACCCCTCTCATGCTGTCAACCTTGTCAGCACACATTGAGAATATTTTTGTTTTTGTGTGCTCATGCGTAAATATGTGTCTCAGGGTCAAAGCCAATGCCCACGTTCATGGTAAAGAATAAAAGTGAGCTTAGATGGAGAGACGGTACCTGAAATATCCGCTAGGTCACAGTCAGTGGTGTTGCTGAGGTTGTTGTTTGCTTTAAAAGGCGGTCCGCTCCAGTGAAGGGCTACTACACACACATTCCCACCTCATCACACGGGCCCCCATCAGTGCCGGAAATGGGCCTGACCCTTGCCCCCTCACTCTGCACATATGTATGTGTTACAAGACATACAAATGTGAACTGAAGAAGAAAAAAGAGGAAGTAGCCATTGTATTCTCTCACCATAACAAGATAGAATACATGGAAGCGAATCAGGTGAAAGTGTTATGGTCAGTTTGATAAAACTGAGCGTTTGCACAGTTCTGTGTTATGATATCTGAGGAAGAAAAGGTCAGGATGAAAAAGATGAGTAGTCTTGTATTCCATCTGACTTTCCTCAGAAAACATGAAAAAGAAGCCTCATTGTTTATGAATGTGTTGCAAGATATGAATATAGAAAACATTTTTTAAAACTGTGTTTACACAAAGTCACAGAAAAATTAACCAGACATAAAACTCTATAATGAATTCAACCCATTAATTGTTGAATTTTAATTGAAACTGGTGCTGTGGATTTTGATTTAGCATGATTTTAAACACGTAGAATTGAACAGATTATGACTCTAAAGTGTCTCACTGTTTAAAAGTTAAGTGGCTGCTGGTCAGAATAAGGTTGCTAAGAAGTACCATTAGGTCTAATATGGGATTCTTGTTAATTTGTTGCCATTTTTTTTGGTTTTGTCTTTATATTTAGAGAAGATGAGGAGATACAAGGCTTTTTTGCTTCATTCTTACTCAATTCAACAGTCAGGTTGAGGAAGCAACACAGCTTGAATAATTTTGTTGAAAAAGGATGGAAAAAACAAACAAACTTGCAAATGTGACTAAAAAGTGAAAGGTGAACAAAAATCTCACACAATGAAAATGACACTGATCAGAAGAGGATAAGGAAGCCTGAATTTCAATGTGTATCTTTAGGAAAACATTTAGATAGGTCTGTCCAAACTGAAACGGGCTAGAAAAACAAATATCCATGAGCATCCAGTGTTTACAACATGCATGCTGACATAAAGTAATAATTTCTTTAAATGGTTAAACCTGTTTAGTGAATTGTTATTGACTGATTTTACATTACATAAGGTTTTTATGTCTTTCAAGTAGAAGAGTTTTGCTTTCTGGAATGATGTCTTTGTGTCCTGATCCTAAAACAAAATCTCTGCATTCAGAAATTAGGAAGCAGAAAAGAAATGTGTCTTTTCTTTGATTCTTTTTCAGTTCGGTGAAAGCTCTTCTTGAAGCTGGAGCCGACCCGAATGCCGGAGACGACTTCAACAATGTTTATGACACTTCAAGGGAGAAAGGCATCCACTCTCTGGAAGGTAGCAAAACTTCACAGCTGCCTTCTTGTGTGTGTGTGTGTTGTTGTTTTATTACATACGCTAACCTGCAGATATTATGAGACGTAATAATTTGCATAAGAATTTACATTTATGCACATGTTCGATTCCTTCTGTATTATTTATTTTATATATTCGGTGACAACTAATGTATTTTTTATTTGTTTTTGTTCCAAGCTACTCAGTTACTCACACAAATGCATGCATGAGGACGCACACACATATTCAGCGACACTTTACCCCCCACCATCCAGTCTGTGTTGAGTTTCTGCAGACATATTTATACGGGATATGTATATTGCAGACATTTATATGGCTGTCAGGTTTGGGTCCACGTGGGGCCGGCGTAGCGTGGGGAAGCGTTTCCCAGACGCTCACTGATGGATGGGCTAGGGGGGTCTGTGCGACGCTTTATTGGGTTAGCCATGATTATCCCACCCTGTGTTTCACGCACACATGCACACACTGCAGAAGGAGACTATCAGAGAGGATGGGGAAGACTGATGAAGCAAGGAAGGAGGGAGAGAGGAAGGCACTGAAAGAATAAGGATGAAAAGAAGGTTAAAGATGGAGGAGTAGGAAGATGTGGATGTTTAGGGGCTTGCAGGGAATGGGGTGGGAGAAAGATACCAGGGGTGGAGAGGAACTCTGGAAATGGATGAGGCAAAGTTATAAGGATGGAGGGAGGGGAAGGTGATGAAAGATTTTGATGGACACAAGAGGAGAGAAAAGAGGCAGAGAAAATAAAAATGGATGATAGAATAGATGAATGTTTTTATGAAACACAACTAAGGACAGAGTGATAAAGCATCTCTATTATTACAAAAGAACAGAGAAAGAAATCTCCTAATACATAACCTGGACTATACTATGATGTTAGGCAGTAGAGATAAAATTTGGGGGGACAATTGCTAGATAAAGAAAGATCTTCTAGATTCTGGTTCATTATCTCTTCTGTCTCTATACATATTTTATATAGTGTTGGTATCCAGAGAGGATGAATTCAGCAGCAGGCTCAGCAGCAGGGCTGGTTTCCGTGGCTGCACCGCGCTTCACTACGCCACACTGGCTGATGACCCACACGCTGTCCTCATGCTGCTGGAGGCTGGTAGGTTGCTACTCCCAACCTCAAAAAACCTATCAGATTCTAACCTGGAGACAAAGGAGGACCTCAGAGTTATGAGGATTCCAAAAAAGTGAAAGTGTTGAAGATTTCGATATACAGTGTCCCGGTCAGTTCAGCCTAAATTCGTACTTTATGTCTACATGCAGAGTCCTCTGTTTGGTGGAAAACGTAAAACACTGAACACGCCATCTGCTCCTGAAAGCATAGTGGTGGCAGCATCATGTTGTGGGCATGGTTTTCGTTAGAAGGCCCTTCTTCAGAAGATGATCAATCCTGAAAGAAAAGTTGTTGGTGACGTCAAAAGACTTCCATCAGGACTCAGAGTATGTTTTAGGTGTTTTGCTTTTGCCTGACTTAAATGAACAAATGACTAATTGGTTTCTACAGCACCTGATGGCATACTGAGGAGGTGGTCCAACCATGTGATGTGACGAATCGGCTCTGAGGACCAGGATTGAGAAACACGGGTGTAGATCATATTAAATCATTAAGTGTTCAAATGGGCCAGGCCTAAACCTTGGAGGATTTTTGGCGAGACTATAATAAACTCCTGTTCATAGATCTCTTCTGTCAATTCTGACTGAACCTAATACATTTTGAAAAGAGGAATTGGAAACAGTAGTGTTCTCTAGATCAGTGTTTTCCAACCCTGGTTTTCAAGGCACACTTGCCCTGCTGAAGCAGACCTGAGTCTGCTTCAGCTCATGCGGGACTGAAGCATGTGCTGAAGCAGAAATTTGAATCAAGATGTTATGCTGGAGAAAAAGACATCTTCTTTCTTGGGGATTAATGGCAAAAAGCAGCTTTTTCCTGAACTGTTGGCATCAGCTTTAAAAACTGACATTTTTTTTCATTTTGTCCTCTTGTCTGAAATGTTTAAAAAGTGATATTTATGAGAATGGCTTCCATGGTCACAGAAATAACTATGAAATAACGGAGAGAGATAAAATAGAATCTCACTCCTTTTGTCAATTAAATAAGTTGCTATAATTGATATAAGAAGGTTTACAAAACTCATCTAGAATGCATAATTTGTTCATCTTTCCCAGCCCCCTTTACACCTGTCGTTGACTCAGCTCCACCAGCATGCAGACACACACGCACACACACCCTGGGGCAGGGTATCTTGCTCTGCTTCCAGCTGAGCTGTTCTTAAACAAGCTATGCCTTGTTGAACTGTGAACACAGAACGTGCCCTTGGGATATCTCCACAACGGCAGGAAGTGTTTTTACATGATGTTATATTACATATGCCGTGTGTGTTTGTACACTTACACTTCCATTCAGTTACCATACATATATATTCATACATTCTGTGATTGTCTTCTTTTTTCTTTTCTTTTTTATCTTAGGAACAACTTGCAGTTGTTTCTTTTTAGGCTGATTGGATCTTTAATAAAATACCATTCCTTTTTGGACAAAACACCCCTGACCACCTCAAACCCACACAAAAGCCTGTATTAATGTCTTGCTTATGTTTATGATTGATGGCGCATCTGAAGCTCTGTCCCCCATCCCTCCCGTCTCAACCCCACGTCTGCGAGTGCGCTTAAACAAATCACTTCGTCTAACTAGATCAAATGTTCTGCAGAAACATTTTTGAATTAAAAAGGTAAGAAATTTCACAAAGCAGGGACATTTGTTTTAAGACAATCAGATTAATGACAGATTTGGTTGTTGCCTGGGCAACGGGGGCCTTTTGCTTTCTTGGCGCCACCATCATGGCCAATAACATTCAAAAACGTAGCAGGCTTTCAATCGCCCTCATTGCTGTTACCCTCTGCAAATTTATGCAAAACAGGAGACTTTTATAAAGTATTATCTTGTGTTAAACAATTTTGACAAACCTTGCATCCTTTAGGGTCTGTCTTTTTACTCTTTCTTTATTTGCCTTACATCCTTCTTAGTTTTGCATCATGTTGAAAAGTTGAGTTAGGTGTCATTTGCTCTTCTTATCTGTCTTTGCCTTGATGCACTGTATGTGTTCATGTCTTTCCTTTAGCTTGTTATTTCCCCTGTGTTTGCGTGCACCCACGTTACTCCTGTAGCTGTGGGTTTGCTCTTTTGGCCTGAGCTGGACCTTGGCTCCCATCTTCATCCATCACAGTCTCCAGGCCGACCCTCAGGCTTCACCACGACGTACAGTCTCCCCACCCTACCTGCAGCAGCTCTCTAGCTGCTCCCCCTGCTCCACATCAGGCCTCTGGCCAGGGGCACTGAGTAATGGGTAGCTCTGTAGGTGGTGGGAGGCCAGAAGAGAGACACACATGCTCACTGACTCACAAAAACACACAGGAGCAACACATATGCATAAAGACCAGCAGGGGCTCTCTCCCACCAGCTGCAGAGAAAGAGAGGGAGGAGGAAATGGGAAAGAGGAGGGAATCCTAATAGGCATAACTAAAGCACTCCTAATGAAGGGATGTGTGTGATTGTGTGTGGGTGACACAGAAAGAAAGGCAATGTTCAGCTGGGATATGTGTGTGTGTGTATGTGTGTCTGCTTGTGTGTTAGTGTTGATCCTGTTATAAAGTGCTATGGCCCAGAGGGTTGGCCTGATATTAAAGCCCTAAATGATGCTATTTATTATGTCCACAGTGTGTGTTTGTGTGTGCGGTGTGGGGTGCTTTATTGCTTTGCTCCCTCATGTTTTTGTTGTTTGGGGGACTTTTAGTGGTGTATTGTTGTCAGGATCGATAGCTTTGGGAGCGGGTCGTGAAATTTAAGGATTTATCAATAATCAGCACAATGATTATTAGTCTCTGCAGTCTGGCCTCAGAGTAATAAGATCAGCCATTACCTGCATTGATTATATCCCATCTCTGCTAAAGAATAACTTTGGATGATGGTTATTGTAATTTTTTTAATATTGCTTCCAAATCCCTTTGATCAACTACAACCATCACGAACTACTGATTAATGACAGATTTCATATCAAATGTTTTTACACTCTTTTGTAAACTTTTTACAGATATTAATTTTTAATCTATAAATCATTTTATTGATAACTACAGACTTCATTACATCAAACAGACAGTTGGTTTGTGTCAATACATAAACATTTTTATTTTTGCAAACAATTCTCATAATTCAAATGCCAAAGATTAGAGTCTGATGTTTACATAATAGTTGAGCTACACGAACTGTGTGACATATTAAAATTTTGTAGTTTCTACCTGGCGTGATTTTATGGTGTCTAGTGACCATGTGACCTATAAAGGTCCAGTGCTTGTAAATATATTCTTACCCCTAAATCTTTTCACATTATTACAGCAAATGTCAATCTACTTTATTGTGAATTTCTGTGACCGACCGATACAAAACATTCTCTTATCTCAATTAGAGGGAACAAGTTTTAAAAAATTTGTAGCAAGGAAAACCTAAAAAGTGCATAACATATTCAACCCTTTGTAATCTGACTTTGCAGTGTCCATATTATTTGATTTAAACCATTCCATGCAAGTATTTTAAATGGCCCAGTCAAAGTCTAAATCCAATTTCAGCTGAGAAATTGTGGCAAGACTAAGGGCTGCATGATATTAGAAATACTATTGATATATATATGGCAAAGATGATATGAGTTGTGGCATATGCCTGCTTTCTTCTTTCCTCTCTTTCTCATCTGTGCCTCCATCACTCTGACCTCTAGCATATTAAGCAATGTCATTTGTAACCACTGTGAGCATCTGCTGCCATGAGACTGTCCAACTTACTAAACATTATATTAGCATGAAAAATACAAGTTCATATTTGAAATACATTAGGCAACTATTACTCTACAATCACTTGCACCCACTGATATTACAATGATATATTTGGTATATATAATTCTGAACACCAACATTGATGTTCAGCTTTTATTGCTGTTACTTATGTTGACTTTCTGCTTGCAGCAAATGAAAACCCAAACATTTTATTCATCAGAAAATTAGAATATTACAGCAAACCAATAAAAAAGTGGTTTAGATACAGAAATATGGGCTCCTTAAACGGTTTAATACCTGCTTAAAGATTGTTATAAGGTACATTTAATATGATAAATGAGTCTCATGATGTCATATTCCAATTTGAGATGTACCTGTGGTTTCCAAAGTGTGAACTCATAAAGGGCTAAATACAAATGTATGCCAAAACTTTTAGAAAAAATTATTGTAAGCCACATGTACTTTTCCTTTCAATTTTAGTTATATATGACGTTCTGTGTCTTAAACATATAGAATCCTTAAGAAATAGATCAAACTGATGGAGCACAATGCAGAAGACACTACACCTCCTGACCAATCTCTATCTAGGGCTGCCACACTTTGCACCTGCTGTGACATTATGCTAATTCAGCATTCATAGTCTTACTCCTTTAACTACTGTTTTCTTTTACTGAACTTGTTGCTAAGGTTAAACAACCTGCTGTGTGTTTAGTTGGTACAAGAGTCCAGGGTCTTAGTGTCTCGTTGGAGAGGTCATGGGTGAGTTATTGGCACACGTTGCAGATATGAAACCCCCTACAGAGGCATTGCATGGGTCTTCCGACTAACTGCAGAAGGCCTCAGTAATCATTAAACCAGTGTGACCTCTTAACACCTTCTTCACTAGACAATTTCTGCTCTTTCTACTGAAATGTGTCTGTATTATTTCCATAGGATGAAAAATGTCTGCTAAATTAGAGCATGAAACTAAACTGTTACTGATTTTGATATTATGTATCACATGTAAATTTGTATTGTATTGCATACAGGTGCCAACCCGCTGCAAACCAATAGTTTGGGACACACGGCCCGGGCTTATGCAAAGGAGGGAGAAGTCAACACCGTTCTGCAGGAGTGGGAGGGCAAGGTATAACCCACACAGTGATTCATTTCATTTTGTTTGCAACTAATCTCTGCACAATGTGCAAGCAGTTTTTATTCTTCCAATTGTCCCTCTTTCTAGTCTGAAATACTCAGGTCTATTCACTCCATGGACATCTGTCTCAGTGACTTCACATCGTGCTCACTGGCCGACACTCCTCAGGAGGTCTGTGTCTGTGTCGTCACTGACTGACAGGTGCTGTTGAATATTTAAGTTTTAAAAGCTGGTAGAGGTTAACTGGGGTCAAAACTGTGATTGAGAACAGAGCTAAGTCATTGGTGAGGACATATTGTTTTGGGTTGGAAATATTTCAACCCAAATGTATCTGCCTTCATATCTTTAGTTTTGGTAGTTTTGGTGAAGCTTTGACCTGTTCAGTTGATTCCAATTGGTCTTTAAGTACCATAATACAAGAATTTACAAGAGCAGGATAAAAAATATATAGTAAACATACTTTAACTTTCAGATCACAGAGTTTGAAGGATTAGAAATGATAAAGATAAATTTCAAGAGTAAATTCTCATCTAATGGTAGTATAGTACAGATCAATTTTGTTTTGTTTTTTTGCCACAGTTTAAGACAAAGCTGAAGGTTTTATGAGCTCCATCAACTACAAGGAAGTACAGTTTGGTCATTTTAGTGAGACTTTTTCCACCACTCTGACAAACTGCAGCAAACACACAGTTGCTTTCTCTGAGTTTACAGAACGAGACTTTGAATGTAACAAATAAATTACCTTACCTGCTGCATAAATAACAGAGATTATGAATGGGTGTAAGTTGCAGATGAGACATAAGGGATAGTTCACTGTTGGTAAAACTTTTCAGTTAATTTACCAAATTTAGCTCTATTTTCAAATACACATATTTACTTTTGATGTCACATAAGTTGACATCCATACTGCACATTTATTTGTTTTATAAGCTTGCACAATTGACTTCTTTGTTGTTTCAAGATATACTGTTTGCTACTTTCTGTTCTCACCCTTTGCAGAATGATCATTTTTGTTGTTCGTCTATGTGTAACCTCTGCTCCACAATAACAGCTCTCTGGAGATGGTGAAAGTGATAGGTGTTATTAGATTTTGAAGCTGTTTATAAGCTTGTGTAAAACATGTCATAAAAGGCAAGCCTGTGACATTTCTACATAGTTTTCAAGGCTTTCAGGACTATAGTTGAGCTCTGATGTGCAAAGAATAATGTATAATTAAGGTTTTATGCAAAGAAAATACTTGTTATTGCTTTATAGGGAAAGGGATAAATATTTTGAAATTTTTTAAAACACAAAATGATCCCTGGTGCTGAAAAAGTAGATTTACTTTCTTTATTAATCATGTTTTACAATGTGAAAAAATATGCCTTTCTTTGCTTTCATATTCTTTTGCTCAATTTCTCCATATGTCCATTTATGCTTCACCATTATATAGTAGTGCTGTCTTTTTTTTTTCTTTTTAAAAAAAATAAAACTCAAGTTATCCATAGTTATCCACCAGCTTGACAGCAGGCTGCAGCTAAGCAAGATGGAGAGAGAGAATAAACAGTTTGCCTCCACTGCAGGGGGAAAACCTGGAGTCTAAGGAGACAAAAAAGAGAAGGATAAATGAGTCATGGGGTGGCTGTGAGAAACAAAGAGAAGGAGAAACTAAACAAGTACAAAGCATCGGAGGGGAAAGCACAGGTAGAGGAGGACCTGTGTTAGGTTTTACAGAGAGGTGATGAAATGAAGAGCGCAGAAAATGGATCACTGCAGCTTTGTGATTTAAAACATTATAAAATAAAATAAAGGGATAGATGCTTTTTATTTAATAATATATGAAGGAATATTTGCGTTTTACAACCCGTTTCATTTTGTGGACCAAACTTTGGAAGAAAAATCATTTTTGTGTGATTTCTGTGTGTTTTTACAGCATCTGGCATAAATATTTTCTATCCATTCTAATGAAAGTTGTAGCCATCCATCCACCATGACTCTTCTGTGTTTCTTGTATTTTTAAGGATTTAAGTCAAACGGCATAAATTCCTTTTGTGAATATTTCTGTATATAATTGAAACAAACATGTAATCTGAGTCTGAAAGGTAGGGGAATTGAAGTTAATAAAATGTGTAGGAACTCTCATGAGTATGGTACAATAACACTGACTTTGTATTTTGGACTTCTAAAGTGTCCATGTTTATTCTTACATCTCTTGTTATGCATCACCTCCTTTACATCACAAATTAAAGCTCTGCTGCAATAATACTGCTTTATTCCCATTCCTTATAATTTCAGATTTCTCATGTTTAAAACAAGTTTTTATTTTGATCTTATAAAATTTTAATTTTGTTTCAAGAACCTCTCACTCATCTTATTTTGTTTGCTGTTTGTGTTTCTTTCCAAAAAAATTCCTCAATTTGGTATTTTGTCTCACTATGAGGAGAGACTCCATTCCTATCTGACACATTTTAAAACAGTCATTGTGTTTTAATGACTTAAGAGCAACAACACCATTTAAGTCCCCAGTTTTTTGGATTTTATAAACAGTAAAACATGTAAACACCCTAGATAAGGAGAGACTCAGTCATTTGTATAAGAAAATCGGCAGCAGGGAGAAACAGGTGTTCATGTCGGACTCATGTGACGAGCGAGTCACATTCCTAACTTGCACCACCGGCACTGAGCAGCAGAAGCACAGTATTTATTTAGTCTTTTAGACTCCGTTTGAAAGCCTATTACACTTTGATTTCCCTCAATACTCCCTCATACATCTCCTCCTGCTTCCAGACTCGTTGACTCTTGTGAGCTGATCTTTTTCATCTCTGCTTAGTTCAAGGAGCTGCAAGCGCGTCGAGAGGCAGAGGAAAGGAGGAGGTTCCCCCTGGAGAGGAGGCTGAAGGAGCACATCATCGGTCAGGAAGGGGCCATCAATACCGTGGCTTCAGGTACACACTTGCACAGAGACAATTATAAAGGGATGTTACAGAATGCGTGCAGAAAAAGTCTGCAGGTGCATGTTGGAGCTTCACTTTACAACATGGCTGTCTTCGCATTGATGCCCTTGTTTGTGTTTTGTACTCTTGTCCATTTTCCCTCCTGCTCTCCTCTCTTCCCTGCAGCTGTAGGCGGGATCAGACAGACCGGCGGAGGCTGTAATTGGTTAATTGTGATGAATGAGCTGTCTGTCAGTTGTGCACAGGTGTTGTGTGTGTGTGTGTGTGTGTGTGTGTGTGTGTGTGTGTGTGTATGCACACGCGCGCGTGCGTGTGTGTGTGTGTGTGAGACAGCTGAAGAGGCCAGGCTTGGAGCCGCCAGTTAACACAATTACAAAGAGAGGATACATACTACACCCCTCCTTTTCTCCCTCTATCTTTCTGCTTACCCCATTCTATCTCTCTTTCCTTTCCCTTTGCTTTCTCTTCTCTGTTTGCCATGAATATCCATCTCTCAGCTCTCACTCAGCCTTCTTTCTTTTCAACTTTGTAGCTTCTAAATGTCTTAGAGCTGAAACGATTTATCAGATTAATTTGGTATTAATTAATTATTGAAATAATCGTTAACTAGTGTAGTACTCATTTAATGGTTAACTGGAGTATGCAGACTAAAAAAACGGTCATTTGCGGAAAGAACAACATATTTAGAGCAGTAATTAAGCCAAGAATGTACAATATTTAGATTTAGATATATTTTCCATTTAAGATGAAAAACCTTCTTTGTCTATAAACATGTTCTATGCAGAACTCCTCATAGTTTTAGCTTCACCTGGTCCAAATTCTTTTTAGGAAGCTGCTGTTGAGCAACTTCTTCTACACAGTTTTAATAAGTTAATCCAAAACTTTATCAGCAGATCAGACTGTATTAATGGTAAATCTGTCAGAAAGGGCTGAGCATTTAACATTTTTTTAACTGAAGACATAATTTGCTATAAATAATCAAATGATCAAGCATTTACTGCATTTTAGGCAACAAAACATTAATTTTGTTATTTATAAACCAATTGTTTATTAGCATCTTTTCATATTTTTCTAATATTGTATAAAAAGGCTTTAGTGGTTAAATGAAAGATTTTCAGAATGTTCCTTTGTTTCATCAATCTGCATACTACAATCAGTGACAGATACGTAAAATCCTGTTGGCAGGAGGGGAGAAACAAATGGAATAATGGAAAACAACTTAAAATGATGCAAAAACAAAAACGTTGGAACCGATGGAGGGCCATGAACTGAGAAGCTGAGTCCTGTGATGAGAAAAGAGGACGGTGGATGAGTTAGAGCACAATAACACCAAAGACAGTAAAGAGCTGATATTACAGCAGACATCCATGGAGGCCATGTGGCGTATTGATCTGCAGATGAGAGAGTGAGAGTTAATGTTCAGCAATGCTTCTGCTGCTTACAGTCAAGCCATTTCTTATCTTTATGATGTTGTACATTTTCTCTTTAGATTTGTGAGAAAATAAACTTATTACCAAAACTAGATGGAGACATTAATCTGCTGTGAGGACAGACACTGCAATGGCAATAACTAACAGGACAATAACTTTTACCACGGTTTGAAACTTCAGTGAAAACAGACAGTTTTGTAAAGTGGCTTATAAGTAGCAGTGTGTCATGATATAGGGTTTGGTCCTGTAACCGGAGGGTTGGCAGTTCAAATCCCCGCTCCAATCTGGAGTTATGCAAATTATGGCCTTACTAAAATTGGATGATCTCTTGTCTTCTAGATTTTGAAGTGGAGGTTTAAAACTTCCTAGAAACTCTGATGAATTTAAAAGAGAGTATCTGTATTAGAACAGACATATTACAAACCCGGATCCCTAGAATAGCAAAGAAAGAAGAGGTTGCACATCACCATGTGAACCTTTGTATCTGTGTCAGCGGTTTTCAATCAGTTTGATCACAGGCTATAACAATCAGTCAAACTCTGGGAGAGTCCATGTGGAGAAGTGGAGATCTCCAGATGAGGAAATTGTTCAGGAAAGAGAGAGAAGGAAATGGTTCAGATAAGAGGACAACAAATGAGAAAGGGATGTAGAGATAAGCAGAGAGAAAGGGCTGCAATAAGAACTTCAAATGTATGCTATATACTGTAAAGCAACAATGGCATTGTTAGTTTTTCTGTATTGATCAGAATGTCAGTTTATTATTTGTCAAGTAATAAAAGAGTAGTAGAATCACCTGGCAATATACTGTTTCAATGCAGTTCTTCTTAATCAAAAGCTCTATTTAAAATGCATGTATAAAACTAAATCTTATTTCAAAAGCAATATTTTACAAACATCTGTCTCTAAATACATTTTATACAATTTTTATTTACCTTTAAGAATTGACACTTTAATATTAAAGATGAATAGATAAAGTTTAGTAACGGCTTTCCTGTTAACAACAATTTTTTCCAAAATGTCTCAAATGTATTTATTTGTGTTTGAGTTCTTAAGTCAGCATTTTATTAAAACAGCTTAATTGATTTAATTTTACAAAATATATTTAATGCATTTTTGTCTGGTACGGAATGGTAGAAGAGATCTCTGTATTTATTTTTTTTTGTAGAAGAATAAGTTGGCTATTGTATTATGATAGTTATAGGACTGCAAAACCATAATTGGTTTTGATACCATAAACGGTCTTGTTTAAAAAAAAAAAAAAAAAAAAGCAATTATTTCTTCTGTCAGGCTTTAAAGGGTTAAAAGCAATAATTTAAAGACTAAAGAGCAGAGCAAATAATTGGCATTTTTCTTGATAAATTACCTTAAAAAAAGCATAGTTTGTATTTTCAGTTGTTGATAAATGGTTTTATACCAACTTATTGATTAATCATGTTATTGTTTCGACGACGTTCATCTAGTTGCAGTGTGTGAGTGAGGAAATGAATTTTGCAGACAGTCTGCGGAACTGATTGTTGTTGTAAATATTTTGCAGACCAGACGGCAAGAGATTAAAAAAAATGTTTGCTGTGTTGTCATGTCTTCAAAACAGTTGTTTCCACCATAACTCCTCATGACAAACAGCTTGCCTGCAGCAAGACACGCACACACGCAAACACCCACATGGTACAAATACACAAAACCCACATAAATACACACACAGGAAGGAGGTTAGATTGATCCAGGTTTAGCTCTCAGGGCTAAGAGTTATTGAAGAGAATCATCCCTCTGTAATCATGTTAGAGCCAACCAGACCTGCAGAATACACACTGTCCTCTGTGTGTGTGTGTGTGTGTGTGTGTGTGTGTGTTTGTGCAGGAGAGCCAGCTCTCATTTGTTTTGTGTCCCTTTCCTTTCCCTCTTCTTGTCAGAGTCCTCTCAGAAATGTCAGTGTGCCCTTCTGTCAAAGTCAGTCTCAATCAGCTAAAAGACGCACAAAAACACAGAAGGTTACCCTGTCATTCACGCAGCCATTGATAAAACAGACAGAGCTTCAGAGCCCCTCTTGTCACATTTCATCTCTCGGTCCATCTCTGACACGCTCGTTTGTTTCTCTGCCTCATTCTCTGGCTCCTTATCTCCATCACTTCTCTGTCTTTCCCTTCTTTATCTCCTTCCTCATCTTCACTCCTCTTTCCTCTCCTTATCTCTGTGCCTCCCTCTGCTTCCTCTCTCCTCCTCCTCTTCATCCTAACGTTTCCTCTTTGATTATCAGCTATTAGTACCCGGTTTAGCACTTATGTCATGTGTCACATATTCCATGTCCGTTGTTTTCATATTTTAGCTTCATTGCGCAGGGATTTGCTCAAAGTATTGCTGTTCATTCAGAAAGTTGAGCACAAAAGCAACATTTTGTGCTGAGGATCTGTGATGCTTCTATTAGAGATTTACAGATCAGGCTTTTCATGGCAGATACTGATCTTCAGTAAGCTTTGACTGAATACAATATATATATATTTTTTTCTTAGACCTATAAAATTAAAAAGTTTCCTTGATACTGGTGGTAGTTTTTAAAACGAAAAACATAGAAGATGATTTCTATTCATGTGTATATTAAGAAAACGTGAAACTTTTCCAATTTTGGATCTTTGTCTCTAAAGTCTGTATCACATGTATAAAAAATGAGTGACTGATGAAGTCCATTCATTCAGCCAGATGTAATTATCACTTAGGGTTTGCATACATTGTATTTGAAATGGGATTCTCACTTTATACTAAATTTCAGTGAAAATACCTTTTTTTAAGAAGAAAAGGAAAAAACGATAAACTTTTGTGCTGCATTAAAAATAATGTGTCATATTGACAATTACAGTTCAAATATTATTTTGGTGTTACATAATGGCTCAGTGGTAGACCAAGTGTACTATTCATAAACCCAAACCTCTGGTTATACAGTCTCCCTCTTTTCTGTCTTTGTTCCTTCTTGTCAAGCTGCTTTAAAAATGCTCCCGGCTAAAGATTCTTAAAAATTTTAACAATATCTTTGTTTATTTATTGTTGTTTTGATTTTAGAATCAGTTTGCAAAAACATCATCTCTCACGCAATATAAACCACATGTGACCTATTGCATCATGAAGTAATTCTATCAAATGGTTTACTGTGGGTTTGTTGAATCCGCATAATGGGAATGTTTTTTAACATGCCTGCAGTCATGGGAAGATGGTAGTTTAACACAAGTATAACAAGGGAATTAGTCAGACTATCTGCTCCAATGGCCGGCCATCAGTTGCTTTCTTAGAAAACTTTAGTTTAACTGCTATTTTAAAATTGTCTCCTTAATGCATATCGTCGCAGGAAATATTTCCAGACATCTGAATTTGTCTTTCTCAACTGCAAGACTGGTGTAAAACGTTTCACCAGCCTTTACCTTAAACAGCAACATGTGGGGGAGGGATGCAGGGTAACTGCCTGTCCTCTATCCTCTCATTTAAACTATTTTAAATTGTAAGAACCGGAGATGGGTCATTTTAGCTGGTTTAAACCCATGACTATATAACAATGGTATATCTCAATACCAGTAACCAGCCCATCCCTTTTAGAAACATTGTAACCTGTAAAATATTGCATCCACATAGTTCTTTGGCATAGCAATATGGTCCTCATTGATATGGTTGTGGTGATTGGCCTTTGATATGTTATTCTTCTCTACTGGAAGTGTTTAGTTATTAAAACTCATGGGAGACACTCTCAAGCTAATTTACACAAATGTCTCCCATCCTCAAAAGGCCAACATGCCACATTACATCAATAACTTTATTAGAATTTCTGGTTTATCTTCAGCATTTTTTGCTGGACTTCTTAACAAAACTGGGATGTCTATAGGAAGCTAATAAACTTCTAATTAGAACCCTAACCAGCACCATCAGACCAGAAACATGTTTTTTGTTTTGTTTTTTCCTGAAGCAAGCTGTGTTAATAATGGATCCACTGGTTCCAGTGATTAGCCCAGCAACATCCCTGTTCATCTCTGGTTTGGACCCCAGTCTGGATCACAGGTTCACATTTGGAAGAGTTTTCTGTGTCTTTTTCTTTAAGTGCCTCAAACCACAGTCAAATACTCTCCTGCCGTCCACATCATCATCCTGCCGTTGTGTATATGTGTGTTTGGTTGCTGGGGTGATGGCAGGGAAGGGTAGGCACTCCTTTTTAAGCAAGAGTGTGTGTGAGGCTGCGATCTATGCTAAACTGATTTCAACATGGCTGCGCCAGAGAGGCTAACACAATTACTGCTGGCTAATGGCCCCACTGACTGAGAGGCGGGGGGGATGCATCGTGGGTAGCTTTCTGGAGCTCTCTCGTCTTGCTCTCTTGCTCTGTTTTCTCTCCTCTTCTTCTTTTTTTTTTTTTAACCAAATGTCTCTGACCCTTTTCTCATCCCTGCTCTTTCACTCTTTGATCAAAGGTTCAGGAATCCTTCCACCCTCAGGTCAGCTCAGTTATTCTTGATGGAAAGCAAATGCAACAAATGGAAATGTTATAATGGGGTTATTTTCTCTCTGTCTCTCTCGCTCTCTCTGTGGTGTCTAGCCATCAGAAGAAAGGAGAACGGCTGGTACGATGAAGAGCATCCTCTCGTCTTCCTCTTCCTTGGCTCGTCAGGAATCGGTACCTTCTTTCTTCGACACACACCTTTCTTCAACCTTGGTTTGATCTCATGTAATAAACAGCTGGGGGGAGCTGAAATAAACACTACTTGTTTTCTTTCTGAAGATTTTTTAATTCATTTGAAGTGCCTTCATCTGTGCATTCATCTGTGGATAAAGGAATCACTTAACAAGGGATATAGCATTATAAAACCCGCTGCATAACGGTTTAGGTTAATCTACATTCAGCAAGTGTATTTCTCTCTTAAGGGCCTTTCTTTTACAGTTTTAAAGACGTTCAAAACTATGTAGACTTTCTCATGTTGAGTTATGGAATTATAAGAAAACAGCATTTATAGCAAGTAGCCTTATCTTGTATTAGATAGTTGAGCAGCGCTGTAATTAATGAAAGGTCTTAACTCAAGATCACACAATTTATTCTGCACACTTTTAAAGTGAAAAGAGACATTGCATCCTGTAACTTTGCTCTGATGCTTTTCAGGTTAAAACAGTCTAACAGTTTTCTAATTGAATCAAACAGCTGTGATTAAAAGACAAGCATATTTTAGTTTATTAAAACACAATTGGCAGCAGACTTGTGGACAAATGTGCTCTTGTCAGAGACCAAGATTTAGCTTTTTGATCTTACTGAATTCTGTGTGGATGAAAACTAATACTGCACATCAATGCATCCGCTATAATCTCCACTTCTACACCTATTTTGCTCAGAGGAATGGATAAAACCTCAATATCTAAATGTGTAAAGCTGTTGGAGGAATACCTCAGAAGACTTGTAGTTGCAATGAAAGGTTGTAGAAAGAGGAGTAGAAGTATCACTTTCCTTTTATTTTACTGCTATACTTTATGTTGGTCTGTCAGATAAAATCACTTGTACAATAGATTGAGGTTTATGGCTATAATGCAATATGTCAAAAATAGTTATTCAAGACATTGTAGCTAGAGATCCAAAATTTAAGAGTTTCTGATTTCTTTAAACACATCCTGACTTGAATTGCCATCAAAACATTTGAGAATTTTCTGAATGTTTATTAGCTTGAAGGGTTTCCTCTGACGTGTTTGCCAAAATCTCCTCTCAGCATTCAGTATTTTTAATTGATTAGTATTGACAGCAGAAAGCCCCATCCAATATGTAGCCTTTGTTTGGAACTGCTCCCCCTTAGCTGTGTGTGTGTAGCAGCTGTCAGAAAAACAGCTGATTGCACATTAAAACACTAGTACCTCCTGGTAACACACTATTGTTGTGAGCGAGATAATCAACAGCAGCCTGTGGTTTCAGGAAATGATACCCACTGGGGACGATTGTAAACTGAGAGAACCTCCACCTTTGTGTTGCAGCAGATCCACACTCCTGCACATAGATCTTAGGAGTACTTTGGACGAAGAAGTACTGAGTGAACATAAAATCCTCCCAGAGGATTTTTAGTATCAAGCAACAAAGCTTGGCTTGTTGCAAAGAAACTTAAACATCCTCTACCAGCAGCAAATGTGTGTTAGTTTGAAGAGAGGCAGCAGGAAGAGAGAGAGGGATATTAAGGGCCAGATAGATGGCTAAAGAAAGGGAGAGATCATGAAATGACAAGGCAGAGAGATAGATGAGGGAGAGGCAGTGTTCATATCCTCCATTCCCTTCAGCGACAAACTCTGGCCATGAGACATCAATATTAAATACAGCAACAAGGCACAAACACACACAGCCCTCACACACACCCATGCCAAGTACAAGACATCAATATCATATATGAGCATTTATATGCAGAATATTTTACCGACAAACGTAATGAGTGCTTCAGGACAGTGGATATGATCAGATGCTTTATTGGAGGTGGTGCTGGGATTTAGGCCAAAGCACTTAGCAAAGAGGAAAATATTGTCTTTCAGTCTCAAATGAGTCAAATTGTTTTCTTGACTGAATGTTTTAGAAGATGCCGTACTTCACATGAGATGTTTTTTTTTTTTAATGTCAAATTCAAAGTAATTAAATGGCAGACAAGGTTGTTCATATTGCAGAAAGAATAATAAAAGTGATATCTCTGTTCTGTGACAGGAAAGACGGAATTGGCAAAACAGGTTGCTCGCTACATGCACAAAGACATTAAGAAGGTATGTTTTGTTAACACACGAATACACAAGCGTTTCAGTGTAAGTGGGAGCAGATTGCGCTCCAGGTTCACATTAGACCCACAACATGTCACCAGTGTTTCTCCACTGTGTGGAAAAGTGTGAAACTAGATTCATATTTTAAAGGTCTGGATATACAAGAGTGTAAAAGAATATTTTTGTTTAAAGAAATTATATCCTGACTTGACTACTAAACTACCATCTCCCTTCGATGCTCTATCTGGGATTTCTCCCATTGAGCTCAATTTCTGCAGCTGAATTTCAGCAAGGCTAATCAGCGAACAGAAGGAAGAGGTATGAACAAATTGTTTGCATGGTTGAAGTTTGGTATTGGCAGTGAAGGGAGTGAATGAAGCCATTCTTTTCCCTCTGTTTCCCACCTCCTTACTTTTCAGTTTTGGGATTTTGCTGGTATGCAAACCCAGATCATTGTGCACATATCTCCTCCATTTACAATGAATGCTTGTATTTTATATTTTAAAATGACTGAGAAGAACATGAACAATGTGTTGGAGCCATGTATTATTGGAGAGTCTTTATTTTGCAGGGTTTCATCCGCATGGACATGTCGGAGTTCCAGGAAAAACACGAGGTGAATAGTTTCCTTGAATTGAAGACCGAACGCAGAATGTCTTTTTAAATCCGTCATGTATAATTTGTTGAGTATATTGCTCCACCAAAGTGAGCTCATTTCAGAGGAGAGCTGATGTAACTCTGTGTCTGCTATCTATGGCCGTGACATTTTGGATTAATTCTGTTTATGATCTCATAATTAATGCAACAACCAAAATGAATGCTCAGACTGTTTATGCCTCTTTATGGGGGTTTGATGATGGATACATTTAATCAGTGATTCAGAATTGGATTATGTTCCAGTGTTTAAGAACTGCATCTAATCATTTTAGTTCAGACTTGGTGTTGAACATCTTAGAAAGCTCTTTAATGAGTGGCAGTAAAAACCTTGACTAAAGGACAGTTTAAGTTTTCTGTTCAATGACCACACATGCGAGGTAGTGTGAAAAGTTTATTTGTAAGGGAAATACAGTATATATGAATATGAATATTGGCACCTTAAGATGATCACTCCATTGAGACAGTTTTTTAAATTCCTTCCTTCTGCATCAGAAGAAGGAAAGATTCAGAAGCTCTTAGAATCTACCATGTTTACACATTGCAACCACAAGCCTCAGTGTATTTTATTGGATAAAATGGTAAAAATGGTGAGGTGGAAGGGAAATGAAATATGGTTTGCACATTGTTTCCAAATAAAATTAGAAAAGTATGCAAAGCATTTGTATTCAGTCCCCCTGTAGTAGGAACACCTTTGACTGCAGTGAACCTATTCCTCTTTTCTAAATAACTCAAGCTCAGTCAAATTGGATGGAGAGAATCTGAGAACATTATGTTTCCATCCTTGCCACAGGTTACAGTGGAAGCAGAGCTTCAATCGTACCGTAGTCTTTTAGTTTTCAGGTACTGGATTGAACAATTTCAAATGAGATGTTCAAAGTTTGAGATGCTTTTTTTATATCCCCGCTCTGTCTGCTGTGTTCCTCCAAACATGAGACCTTCACACATAGCTGGATTTATACTATAATTAAGATACTCACAGGTGGTTCCTTTTACTAAGTAAGTGACATTTTAAAGCAACTGGTTGCACTTGATTTTATTTAAGGGCAGCAATGTAGGGAGGACTGAACACAAATACTTGCCACAGAGATTTTTAAAACTCTTTTTCTTCCACTTCATAATTATGCATCAAGTTTACCACAGAAAATACAAGTTTGTGTGTGTAATTTCTTTTCAAGGCTCTATACATGTTGAATGAAGCCTATTATTATGTAAATGCATCCAAAGAGAAGATTTCTTTGTTGCATGATGTTTGATCAGCCTTTCATCTTCTGGTTCTCTTCTCTCAGGTTGCAAAGTTTATTGGTTCTCCTCCAGGATATGTTGGGCATGAGGAAGGGGGTCAGCTGACCAAGTTGTTGAAGGCATGCCCCAACGCTGTTGTTCTGTTTGATGAAGTGGATAAAGCTCATCCTGATGTTCTTACCATCATGCTGCAGCTCTTTGATGAGGTCTCTACAAAAATACTCTTGTTTATTCATTGCAAATTTATATTTTAACAAACCTCAGGCCCTCTGACTGATTTCATGCTGCTCTTCTCTCAGGGTCGTCTCACAGACGGCAAAGGAAAGACTATCGAGTGTAAGGATGCCATTTTCATCATGACTTCAAATGTTGCAAGTGAAGACATTGCCCAGCATGCTTTGCAACTGCGGCAGGAAGCTGAGGAGCTCAGTCGCAGGAAGCTGGCCGACAAACTTGGTGAGAGAATTACTCTAGCATGAAGCATATTTAGTAAATATAATAAAATTATACTAACGTATTCAGATGACTTGATAATTACATGATCATTGTCATATCATTATGTTTACCCCCAGAGGATGTTGAGAAAAGTGACGAAATTAAAATCTCCCGGCAGTTTAAAGAATCGGTGATCCGACCAATCCTGAAGGTAGAGAAACTGAAGCTCACCTCGTTTTGACGCAAGTTCAGTTGGCCGGAGACGCTCCAGCTGTCATTGTTCGCTCTTTGATTCATCCTCAGGCTCATTTCCGGAGGGACGAGTTTCTTGGTCGGATTAATGAAATCGTGTACTTCCTGCCGTTTTGTTACTCAGAGCTGCTGCAGCTGGTCAGCAAAGAGCTCAGCTTCTGGGCCAAAAAGGTTTAGTAGCAACTTTTTTTGTTTACACTATGTTTAAGATTTGGTTTCTGACAAATAATGTAAGTATATTTATAGTCTGTCACTCATCAAGGTGTCATGAAAGAAATGTTTCACACCATTTTCTCCACCCATGAAGTTTCTGTATTTGCCTCCTCCTGTCGGACTGCACAGCCTCACCCACTTCATTCTGCAGCCGCTGAGCTGTGCAGGAAAAAATGCGCAGATCAATATTGTGTGCCTCTGCTACTCACTTTAACATGATTACAGTGTTTAACATGTGGAGGCTTCATCAATATTTAATTATTAATATTATGGCTGATGTCCTGACAACATGGCCCCCACAAGGGACTGATCGAAGCCTGATTCATGCGTCTTTTCACTGTATCCATCTTCTGAAAGTTGCTTGTCCGTTCCTTATTATTGTTTTTAGTCTAAGTCTCACAACAACTTGTCCGTGTCTGGCAGTGCTTCTAACAACAGAAATTTGATTATCTTCTAATCGCCATTTGTTTGTCGTTCACTCATATTAGGAGAATTAAATGTTTAGTGTTGCCATTATTGCCTAACTGTGCATCTGCAATGAAACATGGTGTCCTATTTATTGAATAAAGTGTTAACATCAGTAGCTAAATGAGCTGCTCTGATCACTATTATTGACTGATGTTTGATTAAAGCACATTAAGGGCTTGTTGATTAGCGCTGGCAGACATTCTGCTTGACAGTATCTCCCCTCTGATGCTGCATTTGTCTTGTTTACTCCTTTACTCTTTGATTGTGTGGGGGGATTTTTTGAGCGTGTGTGTGTAGCTGCGTGCACTCCAGGTGTAATCCTCTCCCTAATCCCAACATTACCTCATCTCTATCTCTCTATCAGGCTAAGCAGCGCCATGGCATCACTCTTCAGTGGGATCACCCGGTTCTGGATCTACTGGCAGGTGGATATAACCTGCACTATGGAGCGCGTTCCATCAAACATGAGGTATGTAGACTGAGACATCTTGGAAAGTACATGATGTACCCTTAAAGGTTAAAGGTAATCGTTTAGCTTTAACCTTTTTCACATTTTGTCACATTATAACTACCAACTCTGTGTATTTTACTGTGATTTTATATGATAGTCCAGGACAGTTATAGTCAATCTTCCTTACTCTAGTTTCTTTAAGTAGAATTCAATGTAACTAATTTCCCTCAGATGTCACCTTGTTAGTGAATAGACTCCACCTGAGTGTAATTTAATCTCAGTGTAAATCCAGCTGTTCAGTGAAGGCCTCTGATGTTTGTTAAAGGACATTGGTGAACAAACGGCATCATTAAGGTCTAACCCAGGATGACATTACAAAACAAAATGACAAACTTTGAACATCTCATGGAAAATTGCTCCATTCATCATCTGAACATCAGAAAAGCATGGCACATTTTCAAACATTTGAAACTCACAACTCCAACCGAAGAGAATCAGAAAAGCAGTCAAGATCCCATGGGAACTCTGGAGGACCTGCAGATATTCACTGCTCAGGTTGGAGAATTTGTTGTGTATACCACAAATCTGCCGTTTGTAGAAGATAGGTAAGAAAAAGCTGTAAGAACATCCCTTATTATTCTGCAGATGATCAGGGTTATCTGGTGAAACCCTGATTATTAAAAACTTTGTTGATGGATTGGTAAAACTGTCCAGGGTGTATCTTGCTACTTGCCTAACGTCTGCTGGAGGCACAAACAAACCCACATCATCAATTCAAGCTTTAAATCAGAGACTGTCAATTAACAAAGAACATATTTGAAATAATAATTACATATATTATAAGTTTCTTATTGTACTGATTTATCAATTCTAAAATGTAAAATAGAAGCATATTTGTTTAGTAAAGAATTACTTACTTAAAAAGCAACAAATGATTGAAAATAAAAATATGAAGATGTAGTTGCTGACTAAAAACACTTAAGACATCTCAGGATGTCAAATCAATCTGTAATGTTGCTGTTTTCTACTTAACCCCATTACTGATCCCTCAGGTTGAGCGACGGGTCGTCAATCAATTAGCTGCAGCGTACGAACAGGAGCTGCTGCCCAAGGGCTGCACGCTGCGTCTGTCCGTCCAATCAGACGGCCAGGAGGAGCGCAGCATGCCCAGGCTGCGCCTGGAAGTGGTGGGAGAGGACAGTTCATCGAGAACGCTGGACATCCGTCCACCGCTGAATCCTGAACACTAACACTGAACAACATCAGCAGCTGAAGCATTATCCAGCATCAAGAGGATGGATGGTAACCAATGGATGTTCTTAATAAAAACACATCTGAGAAACTTCACTGCTTCTCATTCATCATGCCAAAGTGTCCACAACATGCAGTACAGTATAAGCAATTTTTCAGATAGGAAAACCAAGACTAACAGTGTTTCTGCGGAACATATTTATTCAGAGATGTTTAGGTGGAGCATCAGCATCATGACCATACATCATCAGTGAAGACATTGTATCACGCTCTGCACTGTCCTTCAATATAGCTGTAGTAGTATAGCTGTTGTCTGTTTACTACGTAATGCAGACAAAAAGTCAAATCAAACAATATTTATTAAATATATATACTATAAGGTTAGTTGATATGACTTATGCAGCGAAACTAGCAGTTTTACGGTCGGTTGAGTTTAGCTGAGAAGAAAATTGACATATTTTCTTCTCAGTTTACAGAAACTTTTAGTTTCTGTGAGCTAAAGGCACAAACGTCTCAGTTTCAGTGACAATATAGTTTTATTATTTATATTTTTACAGTGAATTTTTCCAGTTTTCCATGGAGAGGGCACTTCAGCTGTTTGTGTTATCACACAACTGAAGTGGTGTTTGAACAAGCCCACACTAGCTGAACTACACCCATAAAACCGCATTAAAAAAAAAGTTGTAGTAATGTAGGTAAATTAGCAGTAGTAGTAGATCAAATGACAAGTTGTCTGTTGATGCATGTTAATGTAGGAACATGAAATAAAGACACCATATAACATTATAAATGTTGAACATCTTGTTGACAAACAGCCAAATGTATGGAAGCCACATTTCTGCTCCTCGTATCCCAACCTACACCGTGTAAATAAAACCTTCACAATAAAAAGGGAATCCCTGTCTTTCTTTCTCCTGTTTTTTTTTTGTTTTGTTTTTTGTGGGGGAGGAAGGGGTTTGTTCTGTTTGACTCGCACTGACATTCCGGATGGATGGATGGATGGATGAGAGTCCTGCTACAACAATAACGCTTGTCCACCTTGTGAATCGACATGACAGGGGAATTTTGCAGGAATTCTGCTCCATGTGGGGGTCCGAGTTGGACTCCGGGAAGGGAAGCGGCTCGGTGAAAACATCTCACACATACAGACACACAACAGCCTGCAGGAATGTGTTGTCCATAGGGAGTAATTAGCATGTCGGGGATGGACACTGTCTCTTTTACAGTGCCTGGACCCCCCAACTGCAACAAACACACAGCTGGTTTTACTGACATTTACACTAATGTGTTTCAAGAGGAAGTGTAATTGCATGTCATTCACTTTTGAAACAAATCATCTGGCTTCTTGTAATATGCAAGGACTGTGGCAACTTTTGAAACAATCATATGCAGGTAAAATTTTGAAAATAGTGATTGCAAGGCTATTTTTTGTTTACATTTAACATAAGGAAATTATGGAAAATGTCAACCTGAATAAAAAGTCTGAAAGTAGTTTCAGACCATGTTTATTTTTTTATTTAGATATTTTAAATGTATTTGGAAATCAAAGAAAAGTGTTTTCTTCATCTAGATTCACTTTATCTGCCAGCCAGAAGACACTTTAGACCTAAAGTATAAAGGTGTTTTTGATTAGAATGTCAACCTATTTTGTAAAGCCAGAAAAAAAAATCCTAACTCTTTTACCCAATCTTTTCTTGTAGTTGAAATTCTAACATCATGGCTCTGAAGTAATGTTGCATTTAAGTTGCAAAAGATTCAACCTTAAATATTTTAGTCAGAGTTTGACTAAGATGACTCCTAAAACTGGAAACGGCTGTCGATGGAGATGTGGAAATGTGACAATGATAGTGACTGTATGCAAACAGGAATCTATTTACATTCCTGTTGAAAAGTTTCCATCCTGTTGCTTTTGCGTGTATATTAACACTCAGACAATAAAAAGCGATGGAAAATGGTATCCTGCTTGTGTCAAACTAAATAGTCCAGGGATTTTCCCAGTGCATGAGTGGGACATACAGTCTTAGTACTTGAGCTTTCTGGATTAACTTCTCTTTTTCTGACTGATCAGATGATCATGCAGGCTTAGGCAAGGGCAGGGAATGTTACTGGTCAGACTGGGCCCATTAGAATAAGTATGTTCAGCAGAAGTAGCAGGGTATGTGGAAGTTCTACAGAACCATATCCACCTTTCATCAAATGGGCCTCGTGTTGTTGTTTCATTAAACAACTCTGATATAATCATTGCAAGGCTTTCAAAATAAAATCTGTTCATTGCAGTCTTGCCTGGTCCACGATAGGAACATCTTCAAAGTGTTTTCTTGTTATCAAAACGTACAGAAATCCATGCATGCAGTTCTCACAGCTTAAACATGTTGCTGTGGTCAACCAAATTTCATGTAAACTCATTTAGAGGAGGACTTGGATTAAAAACATCAGATGTATTCAAAAGCACTTCTGTGACGTCACCTGGGAGGTTCGATTTCATCTGGGTTAAATAATTACCTACAGCAAAATTTAGCTGTAAACTGACAGTGATGTGTCATTTTATAGAGTAGAAGACATGTCTACACACTGAGTTTGATCTTACAGAAATCTCTGGCTGGAAACTTTAACATTTCAACAACATTCGTTTGTATGTTGTTGTTTTTTTCCTCTCTTTTTTAGCAAAAGGTGTTGGGAATAACCCGTGAAGTTGCTGAGAGCCCATCTGCATGGAGCTGATGAGGATAAACAGCCAGAGATGAGGAGCAACAGGCCAGCAGATGGCTGCATATGGACAGCAGATCAGTTTTTTCTTTCTTTTGCTCTGATACCTCCAGGCTTTTCCCATCTTTCTCCTCTAACCCTCATATGCATCTTCACTTTATGGTTTTAGGAAGTTGGAGTGCTTTGGGTCTGTGTGTGTGTGCGTTTGTGTGTGTGTGTATCCATTTACCTTTCCCTGCGGAGGAAGACAGGAATAAGAAGAAGAGGAGGAGAAAGAAGAGAGGCTCTTAGTCTGTCCGTCAGGCTATTTCTGACTGCTGCCATTTCTCTGATTAGATTATAGAGAAACAGAAACCTGGCCCCTCCATCCTCCTATAACCTCCCTCTATCTCCCCTCATTTTGCCTTCTGCTGCCTCTCTCTTCCCCTGCATCCTTCCTTTCCTCCCCTCTCTGCTGTCCATCTGTCTGTCTCTGCCTGTCCGCCTCCTCCTCCTGCTGGATGAGAGTTAAATGTGTAAGGAGGATGCAGAAGCAGGGGATGGAGCATCCGCTCAGCTGCGTTACAGCCCCTTCCCACCCTCAGATCTGTGCGCTTTCCCCTCCACTTCCCGGATAAGGCTGCGATGGTCTGTGTTGGAGCAGCCTCACAGAGGTGCAGCAGCCAGGTGGAGGTGCTGAATGATGAACGACTACTAGCGGCTCTCCCATTATCATATCTGTCTCCGCTCTTAACGGAGCATTTTCATCCATGTCCCTCCGCGCTCCGCTCTCCTCTCTCGTTCTCCCTGCCTCCCTCCGGCTCTCATTGTGCTCCCCCAGGAAGGCGATCGATTCCCCCCTCCATTATACCTCTCAGCTCTCGCTCTAAAGATGCGCCTCATTCATGCAGCCTGCAGAGCGCCGCAGTTTATCGCCGAGCCGCAGTCCCTATGGACGCATACGTTGCTTAAAAATCCCGACCCTCCTCGTTCTAGAGACTGGATTTATTTCTGCTCTGTTATGGTGACTGGGAAAACCCGCATAAAAGACACATTTTCATAAAAAAAAAAAAAAAAAAAGAAGAAGAATGAGAGAGGGTGGGTAGGTTGCTGCACACCCGCCCGTCCTCCCCTATTCTTTTAAAGAAAAGGAACAAATCCATTCTGCCTAATTCGAACCTTGCACAGGGACAGCTCGCGTGGCAGATTGCAGCCTAATTAGTTTAGAGGGAATTTAATTCAATTAACTTTCCACAGCTCCGCGCGCCCCGCCGCTGGGCTGCTTTCAGAGCGCGAGGCCAGAGCTCCAGATCTAATTAGCGTGTTTGGAGAAGCTCTCCTGCGCGCGGCCGCGCCTCGCTCCTCCAGCTGTGCTGCTGCTCCACGGCGCGTGCGTGCGTGCGTGTGTGTGTGTGTGTGTGTGTGTGTGTGTGTGTGTGTGTGTGTGTGTGTGTGTGTGTGTGTGTGTGTGTGTGTGTGTAGGTGTGTGTGTGTGTGTGTGTGTGTGCGTGTGTGTGTAAGGTGTGTGTTCGTGTGTGTGTTTGTGTGACGCCGTGGTCTCCCGGGAGATGTTTTGCTTTTTCTTCTTTATCCCAAAAAGCTTCTTCTTTTTTTTTAAAGTAACATGCCGGTGTCCATTAGGATAATACAGGTCCGGTGCCGCAGTAGAGATGGACGCAGCATGTTGAATAACCGCAGCTGCTCTGCGTCATGTTCCGTCTGATGGATGCGTGTCCAACTCAACTTAAGAGTGGACTCACACTCGCGCCCACGTACACACGGAGATGAGTGTAATCTGATGGGCTGAAACGTGCATCTGGTTGCGGAAAAATAATTATTCTGGTTCCCCGATTTCTGTCCAGGCTTGTAAAATCCCGGGAATTATTACCTCTGTTGTACCTTTCCCGTTCTCGTCGTTTCGTACCCGTTTACGGGTAAGAAAAGCAGCCGTCTGCCGTTTGTACCGAGCATGTCCAAATGTGTAACTACCAAGTGGTCGTTTCGTACCTGCTTCAATCCGGTTTCAGTATTTTTATGCTGTTAGGCAATGTGCCTACATGACTGATAATAATTAACAGCACAGACGTTTATCTAATGTTGGTTTGATCGGGGGCCATGATCTGCCATGTTCTGTTTCGTAAAAGTCAACTGGGAGGGAGAGGAGAGCAATCCATGCAAACTGGGTGTGGTTGGTTTGAAGAGTCTTTAGAAAATGCAGCTAAATCAAAAATATATATCTGATTTGATAAATGTGACTACTTCTCGTCATAATTCGTGAAAAATAATGAATAATGTAATAGTTAAAGTGCATGTGTATGAAACTGTTTACAGAAGAAACGGGACGTTACAAAATGTCAAAGCGAAGGTATGAGATTCAAAAATATGTGAACTACCTCCCTTACTGGACATGAGGAACCACTTCACTGTACAAGGTAAAATACTTTACATCACTGTTTGACAAAGAATGACGAACAATACAAACTGAGCCATGGCGGACAGCTCCACTTCCTAAGCATAAAAAAAACACCCAAAAGATCTACAGTGGCACAAAACAGGGAGAGGATGAAATGACAAACATCTTATTAATTCGCAATCATAAAGAATCAAAAATGTACATCAAAACAGAAAATGGCCACCTGCGCCTTTACTATCAACGTTTTGATGGTGAGTTATATTTATTTTCGTGGATATAAATCTCAACCATAATACGGATGGTTTTCTGTGATGGCTGCGGGTCAGTTTGCCATCACCTTATCGTACCTCTGTTTGTTTTTTTTTCTCCTACTTCCATCTCGTACCTATTCATCTGAAACATCGCCCATCCCTGACGTATTTTCATAACAAGTGGAGAGAAATAAAAACATCGAATCCTAGAACTTCATGCATTTCAATTTTGGTTCTGATACGTCCTCATGTATATACAAATATTTATTGGAAAAATATATACCCATAATCTCTGACAGTATATTATGAGTACATTATAGAAAACGACCTTAAATAAATTGTTGTGAAAGTGGGTACGAAATGTCCCGCTGCAAGGGCCTCCGTTACCTGCCAGGAAAAGTTAGAAATGAAACAAATGCATCTATAAAGTACGAAATGGCGAGGGCTCGAAATGCCCTGCACCCGTCTGCGGCGCTTAGGCGAGCTCTTCAGAAATATATTGACAACAAATTTAATCAAACTAGTAAAAAAAATAAATAAATAACTGAGTGGTTTATTTTATAGTTGTTTTAGAGGAGGGGGGTTATAACCAAGACGCGGTTGCCTCCGTCTCTAACCCGCGTGGATGTCATGGTAATTGGAGGGGCTGATATGCGGGGACATGCAGGCGGCACCGCTGGGACCTCCGGGGCCCTTCAGCCTTCTCCTCCTAGTCTGTCATCCATCATTGAGCAAATCAAATGCGCGCCGCCAGCCTCTGCTGTCGCTGTAGCTGGAATAAAAAAAAATAATAAAAAAAAATAAATAAATAAAAGACGCGGGCCGATGTTAAC
This sequence comes from Alfaro cultratus, assembly GCA_903066825.1. Classification (NCBI taxonomy): domain Eukaryota; kingdom Metazoa; phylum Chordata; class Actinopteri; order Cyprinodontiformes; family Poeciliidae; genus Alfaro; species Alfaro cultratus. The sequence continues at coordinate 65,688 of CAEFZX010008093.1, forward strand.
GTCGGGATCTGCGAGCTCTGAATTTATTTTATGCGCAATCAAATCCACCTCTGGAGGGAAGAGGGTCTTCAACGGGGGCGATGACACGACACATTTTAGTCACACTGCAGGCCGTCAGCAGAGCAGGAGAGCAGGAGGTTTCAGAGTCCTGAGAAAAAAATGAATCAAAACGAATGTTTAAAAAAAACAAAAAAACCCAGATGTATTTATTGTTATTAATATCGAATGAAATGTAATAGAAAACATCAAATCCTTTCTAAATATGGGATGAATATAAGATGATGGAAACAGTCGACCGTGCGTATTTACGCATGGAGAAACTTCATTATTCGAATATGTAATTCTACTTCTTTCAGCTGTAAATGTTGTAAAACGAAATCTCAGCAATGGAACTTTTTGTTCTTAATGGCCCAATTTTTTCTGGTCATACTAATTAAATTATGTAATAATGCAACCAATGTATAATCTATTCTAAAACAGGCGAATGGGAAATTAATTTGCAGCTTAATTTTAGATGAGTGCAGAGGAGGAAGGTCTACACCGTGAGCTTGTCTATCTAAATATTTAAATAAAGCCCTGTGCGTCCTCGTTACATTTTGTTCTCTCTGTTTTTATATTTAATTACTCTTCCTAATAATTCTGCATCATGGTGATCTTTTGCGCTTTTGCATGCTTGTTTAACAAACTCCACAACAACAAGGTTAATATCCAGAATCAATCATGCCCGATGTTTGAAGCAGGAAAAACTGCTTTGGGCTGATGGGAGATGTTTTGTGTCGGAGTTTTTTGTTTTTTTGTGATGGATGGAGCCTTCCTCTCTGACTGACAGCTTCACTCGGATTTTCAGGGCGGGGACACGAACCGGGACCGGCCTCCCGCATGGCTTTGTCTCATCCCTCATTTAGCCTTTATCTGCACGTCTCTGTCCCTTTTCCACCTCTGCGCGTCTTCATCAGGAGCGCGCGGCCATCCGTCATGCAGAAGTCTGCCCCATAGATCTGCAGTCGGATGGACGACCATCCCAAACCATTCTAGGTTAGGAGAGTTGGTAAACTCTCAGGACAATTTGGGTCCAAAATTAGAGAGGATCCATTTGTTATTTGTCATAGTTAATGATATATTAAATGCTCCAAGTAGTTTAATCAGTGCCATCGCTGTCCAGTCATAAATTCTGCCATTTAATACTATGGTCTCTGAATCTATTAGAGACAACCTGCACGTTTCCGTCCTCCACACGGTTTTCCCTAATGACCAGCGGGGCTATAATCCCTAAAGTCAGGGTTCGTCTCTCAGGGTCCCTCAGGAGTCTCTAGGGGACCATTGTGTCGCCCCGTGTTGACTCAGACGCAATGAATGCCAAAGCTCTCCGTTACTGTTTCCGTCCCATCGGCCCCATGAATGTAAAAGTCCAAAGTTAAAACCTCAGCGGAGGAAAGGTCCCCCCCCCCACCCCCACCCCTGACTGCGCTGCGTGGAGCACTATGGGGCGGATTAGTGGCCTGGAAGGGACCGGTTCCTCCTTTTGAAGGGATTAGTTTAAATGCTTGAAAGCGGGAGAGCTAGATTCGCTCCTGGATGCTCTTTTTTTTTGTTTTTTTTGGGGGTTTTTTGGAAAAAGGGGGGATGTGGAGACGAGTCTAACTTTGAAACAGTTTAAGTTTCTCGGTAAACTCACCTCTGAACCCTGTAGACGGAGACGGAGATGCGCAACAGACGGCTGGGCCTGGATGGAAGAATGAAATCTCATCTGTTTGGAGGATTTGCATCGGCCTCTTCATACTGCTCCACTAAATATTTTATTCATCTGTTTTTCTAAACAAAAGGGGGCTGGGATCAAATTCTGAATTACAGTGATTTTGTGATGGAATTACACTCATAGTCATCTTCATAAGGTTATACAAGCAAAATTTAATTTTGGACCCAATTCTAGTTAAGCCCACCATCTACCACAGCAGCACTGAACTCCCATTTATTTGTTGCTTTTTTTTTGTGTCTTTGTTTTGAGGATTTTTAAAACGTTTTTTGTTGTTGATTTTACTTTTAATTCGTAGCTTTTTCAAATTTGCTTAGCATTTCAAAATTTGGGGGCTTTTAACAATTTATGTATTTATTCAGTGTCCTGCATTACACAGCTACATTCCCAGAAAAAAAGTGTCTTACTCGCTGGCTCAGTTACATACAGTTACATGCATACAATGTGTTCTCAGCTCAGACATAAACAACAGAAATGATTAAATCATTTTTTAATCATGACTTTGTTAACATAACTGACTGCATGTCAACATAATCCCAGAGAGAGCCCAGATTTCCCTAAGCCTGCTGTCAGACTTCTTAAAGACCCCATCAGGGTCAAATCAAGAATATGAAACTTTCTTAAAATGAGGAGGGCTTTTGAAACTGTTGAGCATCACATATTAATAACGACACTGACTCGCTTCAAATGTTCTCAGACTGTAAGATTTCATACATTTGATCAAAACAGGAGTGTGGAGTCCCTCTAGGTTTTGTTTTAGGATCACTGTTGTTGACGCCAAATGTACGCTGACGACACTGTGCTGTGAGCACCAAAACTGCTCTGGTAAAATATGTAAATACTTAAATCTCCACGTCTGTGTCCAGAACTATTTTTCAGAGAGCAACTATTGGCATAGACTCCAATATTCAAATATCTATGTAACATGTTTGCCTATCGACTTTGCTTCCAGTATCACATTAAAAGAAATGAACATTATGAAATGCAATTTGGCTAGCTTCAGATTCATTAGAAACAACGTAACTTTTAAATCAGCACATTTGTAATTCAGTGTTTAAATTCAGTAGATTATTGTTTATCTTTGCAACATACAAGCAGACCCTTTATGAGCATTTAATATTTAAACAATAGTCTGCTTTTTTTTTTTTTTTTTCCAGGCAAGGTGCAAAACTCTGTCCTTGTGCAGGAAATGTTTGACCAAGGCTGAGCAAAGATTTTGTGGGGCCTTAAGCAGAAATAGATGTGGGTGCCCCCTTCACAGTTAAACTTGTCACCCCCCTGCCACCAAAACACCACCAGTGAACTTCCTAACGTGACCAAGTTTAACTGTTTGTCTTCTGCATTTGATATCCTCAAATTCCATGATTTGATTAATAGCAAACAATTAAATAATTTAAATAAATTGAGTGCAGCATGAAAGCTGTTTTTATTCACCCCTTCAAACATTCCCTTTATGTTATTGAATAAATGGCAACAAATAAATTGTGAGGACAAGTTTAGTTTTAGGATTATTCACTCGTTCAGGCAGTCACGTCCACAGCACAACTTCAGAGTAGAATCAGTCGTATTTTGAAGGAGGGGGGAATTTAATGAAGTTTACAGTCACACACATAAAGTACTGGTTGAATAAGTTGTTATCCGTGTGAGATGTCAAACACTCCCATAGCTCCCACTACTGGCCTGGAGGTCCTTAGCAGCAGCTCAGTTTGGTTATATCTTGGCTCAACACAGTTTATCACTTTAGATTATGATTTTACTCATATTAAAAAAACAATATCCACACATATTTTTATGGACAAGAATTTGATTCTTTTCTATTCTATTCTTTTTTGTTGTTGTTGTTTTTTGCTCCACTCTGCAGTATAAACTGAGTACCAGGAGCCTCCCATGCTTCATTCATCCTCCGACTCTCACCAACTACGCAACAACTGCTGTAAACAGATCTTATTATTACTAAAGTGAGCACAGAGTGGTGGGTTAATGCCATTAAGGAGCATCATCATGCAGCCTCTGGTCAAGCAGAGATAAGAGTGCGCACTTTTGAGCCTTTATTATGACATTTTCCGCGCGGGGCCAAACTCGATTAATTCCTCCCGTACGAACACAAAGTAATTCTGGTTTGTGGATCATATTATTCGGTGAAATTTACCCTCTAATAAAAAGCCTGTTAATTTCACCAAGGGCACACATCAAGCAGGGAGCAGCAGAGTAAAAAACAGAAAGCGTCTGCACATGTTTGGGAAGCTTTGCGCTCTTGCGATGCCTCCCGGTTTCTGAGCCTCTGTGTCACGGAGGGGCCGCGTGGGATATGACTTATCACATTGTATGACACCGTACAATAAACTTAAACCAATTTATGACGCGTCAATGCGTTTATGGTTAGCCTGACGCGTCGCGCCGCGCTCGCTCGTCTCCGCAGCGGCTGCATCCCCCCCACACACACACCTCCCCTCCTCTCCTCTCCGGTCCGATACATCAAACTGACGCGCACTCTGGTGACATGTTGGTAAAAAGTGATCGGAATCAAATCAGAGCTTTTAATCTCGCCAATCACCGTCACATCTGGACGTTTTCCCTCACATAAAGACTCGGCGGAGGAGTTGCGGCTGCTTCTGCGCGTCAGCTGGAGACGCAGAGGAACTGACCGGCTTTTTGAGAATCACGGGGCCTCGCTGCTGTAACACTGTCTTACAGGAAGTATGAGCATAGGGAAAAAAAAAGAAAAAAATATATAATAGTCTTTTTTTTAAAAAAAAAAAAAAAAAAAAGAAGAAGAAGAAGAAGAAGAAGCGATTGTATAAATGATTGTAACAGGAGTGATTATGACCGAAACATCAAAAAGCGCACAAATTAAATATTAATATTTATGCAAAGTTGGCCCCGATGGACAATGAATGGGAGAAAGGGCCTCAAGTCTAAAACGTCAAAAAAAAATAACATAAAAAAAAATAAAAAAATCCCAACATCATTTTAGCAACAAAATTTAAAGTTGTTTTTTTTATTATTTTTTTTAATGAAATTCTCATAGACATATTCATATATCAGTGTCTCAATCCAACAGTCCTGAGGCTTCCGGCTATATGATTTACTACAAATAGTATTAACTGAATTGAATTTGACTAAATTCCATTATAACGCGGATCGAATTGGGATACATCTAACTGAATTTAAATCTTCCTATATGATTCGATGACATTGTGTTGATTTCATATATATTTCCCAGAGATGAGTTGAATCTGTTTGTCTTTATAAAATGAAGGGAAATTTTGCTACACAGATCAACTGAACTGATTTACACGCTAAATTAACGCGATTTCATGGAAACGTGAGAATGATGGTTAATTCTGGGCTGAGCTGGAAGATTTAACTCCAGCAGAATTGGCTGGATGCGTCCGGTAAAGGAAGCAGGGGCTTTGTAAGTGATTTGATAGGGGGGGAAAAAAGAAAACAAAATAAAAAAATCTGTTTTTGTAGAACAGTGGTTTAACTAACGCCGTGGACCGCGTGGGCGGCGCAGTGATCTTTGGTGGGATGGGGAAGAGGAGGTGGAGGGGCAGTCTGTTTCCAAGCTCACTCACTGGTGGCATTGTCATGGAAACAAGACCACCGCTTCGCTATTGTCTCGCGCCCTACCGAGTTTATTATAAGCACCGCGCGAGCCGCAGCGCGCTGTCAAACGGAGCGCAGCGCGGAGAGGAGACGAGAGCTGAAGACCCGCACAGACAGAGGGAGTGAAGGAGGAGAGAGAGAGAGAAAGAGAGAGAGAGAGAGTGCAAAGAAAACATCTGGATTACCTAAGGGAGCCCCTCCACACAGAGATATACAAACTAAAAGAGTTTGAGGGAGGGGAAAGTTTGGAGCTTCTGGAGAGAAAAAAGCCCAACTCCGACGCGCCGTTACCGCCAAGAAACGAGCAGCAGCTGCGTGAAAGCCGCGGACCGGGTGTCTGCACCGGCTCTCCTCCATGTATAAGATGGATTACTCCTACCTGAACTCCTACGACTCCTGCATGGCGGCCATGGAAGCGTCGGCCTACGCGGACTTCAGCTCCTGCAGCCAGGCCAGCTCCTTCCAGTACAACCCGATCCGGAGCGGGCCGTTCTCCAACCCGGGCTGCACGCCGCTGAGCACGGCCAGCTGCACGCTGGGAGCCCTGCGAGAGCACCAGCCCACACCGTACTCCTCCGGTAGGAAACGGCTGCTCTTGCTCTGCTCTGAAGTCTCGTTGTTTTTACAGCCGAGAGGGACAAGTTAGAAAGCTGCAACTATTTTAATTATTCACTTGATTTGAACAACGTAAAAAAAAATAAAAAAAATTAATAAAAAAATTAATAAAATAAGAAGCTATTTTTAAGAACTCAAGAATTGGACTTTCTCAACTATAAAGGCTATAACACAAATGATAATTATATTTTATCTAAATCTCATCAATTATTCCCTTCTCAGCACGAGATTTGCTAGAATAACGAGGCAATACGAATATTATTTAATCAGTTCTGGACTGTTTACAATTGTGTTGTTGTTTTTAATAATATGCCTTATTTAGGCATTAGGCATAAACTAAAATTACGGTATTTTGCACTGTATCTGCATGAATACCAGTTGCATTTTTATATGAAATACTATAACCTCTCAAATATTTATAAATCGGTATGTTAATTCTCAAATCTCAATGAACAATTGCAGATTTGAATAAAACAGATTTTCATTAAGATTAAAAAGTATTAATATAAGTACTTTTCCGAATAATAAGGTAAATTATTTTTCAATATAGAAAAAAAATATATTTTTGTATATTTAATTAAATTTGTATTAATTAAAAATATCCGGATTCAAAGCGACCCTGCCCTTTTTACGCAGTCTTTCCCCCGCGCATTGAAATTCCGATCATACGCAAATTGTGTTTGCTCCATCAAAAAAGAAAAAAGAAAAAAAAAAAAAGAACCGATTCTTACTCCCTTTCAGTTCCCTACAAGTTCTTCTCGGACCCTTCTGGACTGAACGAGAAGAGGAAGCAGCGGCGCATCCGGACCACCTTCACCAGCTCCCAGCTGAAGGAGCTGGAGCGAGTCTTCGCCGAGACGCACTACCCGGACATCTACACCCGAGAGGAGCTGGCGCTGAAAATAGATCTGACCGAGGCCCGGGTCCAGGTGCGGGGGATTGGCTTTTCTATGTGTTCTTCTGCATGCTGCACCTCCAGAACGTTCTTTAAATAGTTGGCTTATTGGGGCCTCTGATGATTATGGGAGGGTGAGACACAAAAATGATTACTAAAAATTAGGAGTTTTATGATAATTAAAGAAAAGTTGTGCACCTCACTAAAACTGCATCTCCTTAGTTTCATATTAATAGATATTTCTATACATAAGTGTGTGTGGATGAAGGGTTGGCCTCTCCTTGTCCTCACTTGGTGGCTGCTGTTGCATATCCACCTGCTTCCTTCCATCCGTCCTAAAGGTTCCTGTGTTTGTGCCTACAGGTGTGGTTCCAGAACAGGCGTGCCAAGTTCCGCAAGCAGGAGAGGGCAGCCAATGCCAAGGCCAACAGCTCTGGTGGCAACACGGGCAGCAGCAGCAGCTCCGGGGGGAAGAAAGGTGGAGAAACGAGATCTTCGTCAGATGACGACGAGTCCAAGGAGTCCACCTGCAGTCCCACACCCGACAGCACCGCTTCCCTGCCTGGCTCGGCCAACGGGAACCTGGGGAGCCCCGCCAGCCTGAGCCCCAGCCCGGCCCCCACCAACAGCGGCTACACCAACGCCTCCAGCTCCCCGGTCCTCCAGGGGCTGAAACCCCCCAGCTGGTCCAGCCTGGGGCCGTCCAACCCGGCTGTGGCCCAGCCGGCTGCTCAGACTCAGGAGATTCTGAAGGCCTGGCAGCCGGCGGACAGTATGACCGGGCCTTTCGCTGGAGTCCTGTCGTCCTTCCACAGAAAACCCAATCCTGCCATCAAGACAAATCTGTTCTGAGGTAGAGAGGGGGAGAAGACGAGGACCAATCTGGAATAGATAAGAGCTTCAAACTGTTTTTTTCTTCTTTTTTTTTAGTGGAGAAACAAAAGATGCCCATCAAGTTCTGGTCAGAGGCCAGAAAATACCAGGTCTGGTAGTCCAGGCGTGTTATGAAGCTGTACAGAATCAGCCTGGATGTGGACAGATTCCTAAGACTTTCTCTATTTAATGACATTGAACTCTGCATTACAGGCGTTCAAGCTGTCTCCTGAACACTTCCTTGCATCTTCTCTGTCTTTGTTGCATACTCACATTCCCACACTCTCCCCAGCAGCTCTGATGAAGTATGGAGGTCAGGTACGACCTAAAAGCAGAAATCCAAACATCACCCATCTTTGCTGAGGAAACAAAACAAACCTTTACCCTCAAGCACAACTAGATACACAAGAGATTTTTTTTTTTTTTTAAATGGCCCCAAATCTCTCTTTGCCAAGCGGAAGGGGGGTGCCTCAAAATCCAATTAGAGCTGGTGGGTTCAGACTAGACGCCTCCCCAGATCAGCTCACTCCCTCGTCCGTATGTGAAGTCTAAGAAAACAGTTGCCACTTTAGTGAATCTCAAAAGGGGGCAGGTTTTTGAGTCAAACTTGTAGTTTAAGCTTGCAAATTTATGGGTCTGACTGCATAAATGATCTGTTCTGCTGATGGTAAAGCAATGTAATCTGTCCCTCACTTAAGACTGAAGAGGTTGCTCCCCCTTCCCTCCACCTGCTTTAATCAACTTTTCAGACCAAACCGGTATTACTTGTTCTAAACCTACATAAAATGTCCTGTTTTGTCCCTTAATGCCTCAGTTTTGGGCTTTTTCATGCATTCCTCAGAATGAAAAAAAAAAGAACCCCCCCCCCCACATGTATTTATTAATATTTTTCACACATCTTTGAGTGGCTGTAAATTCTGTAGATAGTAATATAAATATTAGATAGTTGTCCCACCTTTTTTTCTGGCTTTACAGTCCTACTTCACTGCAGAGCATCTGTCTCACAGGAACATGTGAAGCTCTGTTGAATGAGAAGTTACAGCACTACTCTGAATATTCTAATAAATCTACATTATGAAGGCACTACCTGACACATCTCATGATCTGGTTTCTTGCATGTGACAAAATAAGGTGTTATGACATTATATTAGACCGAATTGCCTGAAATTAAAAACATGTACTGTCCAACAGACAAGACAAAAAAAACAGTAACCCCGTGAAAAAAGGAAAACTATTAGACTTTTATTGGAAAAAACAAAAACAGGGGAGACAATTTACATTAACTTAATACAACCAAAACTCAAGGCTACATTTAATTGGAGTGTAAGAGGAGAAAAATAACACGGGTAAGTCTCCATTTCACACACACACACACACACAAATACGAAACACATCTCTGAGAACACTGAAAGGCCTGAAAAGATCAGACACATTTAAATGACATATTTGCTTTGCGGTTTGGCTGTTTGAAATATGTGGGCGGCGAAAAACACTGGGAACAACAAACTGGGAAACTTTTTCTACAAACAAATGATTGACTTCTACATCAGAGGACTCATTACTCATTTAAAGTTTTCCTTCAAACATTGTTTCACTCTAAGCTGTTAATATGACCATAAATATAATAGTGTGATGCTATAAAAAATAGTGTAGCGCGTTACTTAAAACTATAGGGGTCAATGGAAAACCGCTGGCTATCGTGTAAAAACTTATTTCAAGGACTAGTATCTATAGAAACAGTTTCAGCGAGAAACAGCACCACCTGCTGGGAAAATTAGGGAGCACAATATGTGCAAAGTGTTCGAGGGGAACAATTCCCATGAGCACAAAATATGGCCCTAAAATACAGAAACATCTGAAATTATGAGAATGAAACCATAAAAACATCTCTTAACCACAGTATGACACAGTCAGCAGTGTGATGGTTTATTAAATCTGTTCCTGTAATTACACCCGGCTATGTTAACCAACTCCCTGAACGCTGTGGCATTTCAAACATGAAATTAAACAAATGAAAAATTTAACACTAATGACACAAATGCAGGCTCAGAAAATCGAGGCTTAAATAAAAGATGTAATATTCAGTCTCATCAGAGCTCGGTGCAGCATTCATGACTTGAAATGCATAGCCTTGCTCACTTTTACAGGAATTGTTCAGAACTTGCATATCAGTGTCCGTGGGAAAATAAAACATTTACGCTATAAGGAACTTCTGTCCAGTATTGTGAAAATGACGGTATCAGTCGTGCAAGAACGGTATGACAAAAAAGCTGCATCAAGGTGAAAATACACAGTTCCAGCTTTATATGGATCAATTTGGTTAGCTGAAAATTCCCTTTATAATAAAAAATAAACATATAAATACATGCAGTGACACTCACTACCGGCCATAAACCAAATAAACTGCAGCCCAGACATCATTACAAAATACACAATCTGATTTGAAAAAGTTAGATCAGATCGATCAAAATTCATCTACCTAGCTTCCTTTCTGCCGCTGCCCCCCGTTCATCCACATCACAGAACCTTCAAACACTCATCAAACTATGATTTCCAAAAATTAGGCTTTGAAATTCTCAAATGTGCCCAATTTGAATGAATCCTCAAAGAATCCAGTTCTCAAAAAAACAGAAAAGAAAAAGAAATGTGCTTTAAATATCTTGCAGCTACAGGTCAGATCTGATGTCACAGCACAGATTGCACCTCCCCACGCATCAGTTTTACCTTTGTAACTCTGTAAAAAAAACATTGCATTTACAGCAAGGGGTTCTGTAGTGATGCTCCGAGGACTGAAATGATTAAATAAGGCCACATCTATAACAATAACAACACACATACAGTACAAATGAAAGAGGACGTTGGGTCAGCAAATATTCTTGAAAGTACAAATGGAGTGCAATTTTCTCTCAGAAGGCACTGTCTGGCATCAGTTAGCAGGTTCCAGCTCGGATCGGGTCGGTTCAGCTGAGAGCCGGCCTCTCGGGAGCTGCCGGTTTGGACGGGTCAAAGTCCGGTCTGCAGCAGCTCATTTCTGCTGCTGCTGCTGCCTGAGGCTCTCCAGCAGGATCTGCTTGTGAGCGGGATCCAGCACCCCGGCCTCCTCCAGGTCCTCCTCTGTGATGTCACTGGAAACAGAGAAAATGACAAGAGTGGAAAATCTTAAGCTGCTCCTTTTGGGGGTGCTTAACCACACACAAAAAAAACCACAGGATTGAGTGCACAATTTTTAATGTGTAGTAGTGTTTGGTTAACCTAAATTAGTTTTCTCCAACAGACCCATGTTTTATGTGCAGTCAATAAATTTCCAATAAAGTTAAAACTTGCTTTAGCCAGCTAAAAACCAGTTGTGATCATTGTCATTCTGGAACAAACGACTATGTCCAAGTTTTAGATGAGAAGCTGAATAATTTGGAGGCGGTGATTCATTTCATGCTTCCACATGTTTTGTAACAGCAAGTGAAAATCCCAGAGCATTATGACGCCACCGCCATGCTTAACATGGCAGTGGTGCCATGTTATTAGGTCTGAAAGCTTCACCTTTATCGCTCCAAATGTTCATCTAGTAAACTAAGCAAACAAACTAAGTGGTCACTTGCTACCCGGGTCTTTCATTCCAGTTCACCACAGCATAAACACAAACACAGGCGGTGTGTGTTTGTGACGATGGCTACCTGAGGAACTCCAGATCGTCCCAGCCGTTGTGCAGAAGCCCCTGCTCGTATCTCTCCAGTCCCAGTCTCTGCAGCCACTCCCCCACCGACGACTCTCCCACAGACAAAGATGAGCTACTGCTGCCCCACAGTGCCTGGAAAGGAGAAACGCAGCATCAGCAAAGCACATCTGACAATAACAACTATTTATTACTTCTTTTTTTAGGCAACTGTATTGTTGTGAATTAGTGATAGACAAATACTGCTCTTGGAAAACATTCCCATTTGAAATACGCATCTCTAGGACACTAGTCACATTAAGAAGTAAGATTTACATCATTAAATGGCACACAGTACCTGTATTTAATCAGATTATCAAATATATTCATATTTGCTAATGCTATTATTGAACAAGCATCAAAGAAAGTAGTAAAACTAACAATCCTGACAACAGGGACAGTTTTATTTTTAAACATTAATGAATTTATGATGAGAAATTTATCACGACAAATGATAAACAATACAACAAATGCCCACCCCCAGTTAACAATTCCTTGAAAAGTGCTCAAAGTTACAACCACAAACATCCATGTATCTCATTGGGCTTTATGTGATGAACCAAGGAAAGACAATCATTGCTGAAAGATGACTGAAAACAGCAAACATGAAGAAGCTGATCTGGTTAAATGTGACACATGAAGAAACCACAGAGAAGCACGGTGGTGGAAGCATCATGCTGAGGGGATGCCTTTCTTTGCCAGGGACAGGCAAGCCGATGGGAAGATGGGTGGAGCTAAATCCATAGAGAACCTGGAGGCAAATCTGTTAGAGGCTGGAAAACACTAAAGACTGGAGCGAAGGTTCGCCTTCAGCCCTAAACATTCAGACAGAGCGACAATGGACTGGTTTAGATCAAAGCATATCCATTCTGTGCAACCACAACAGGGGTATGAATACTTTTAGGCTAAACTGTATTTTGGGCAGCTGTCTCACCTCCTCTGGCATGTCCTCTGCTATGCTCTCTGGGATGGGGTTCCTGGGTGGGAAGGTGCGGCAGGCATCCAGCATACCGATCGCTGGCACTCGAACCGGGGGTGGCGCCGAGGGAGCGCGGGGCGGTTGTCCAGGAAACTCACTCTCACTCAGAGTCTTTGCCATCTGCAGCACAGAGCACGACTGATCGTCCAACGCCCCGGCTGCCCCTCGCCTGAAACCGTCTGCCATGACCAGAGGCCCCGCAGGACCGGCCGGCGGGATCCTGACCTCGGCCAGGTCCGGGTAGAGAGAGCGAGGCTTGCTGAGTTGGGCCTCCGCCGCCGTCTCCAGGGCTCCCTTAGGGAGAGGAGGAGGAGGGAAGTCGGGAGGCGGGCGATTCAAGGTGCTCCCAACTGTTCCTCCGATGCCTCCACCTTGAGAGCCAGCCAGGGCAGCGCCTCCGTCATCCTCCGAGGAACTCTCCTCACTGACTCCGCGGGCTGGGTGTCCTGCCACAGTTCTGCGGGAGTGAGCGGGTCCAGAGGCTGCAGGAGGAGGTTTGGTTCGAGCCCCAGCTGAGGGAGGCGGGGCTTTAAAGGGCGGGGCGCTCGGAGAGGTAGGAGAGGAGAGGAGCTCAGCAGCTGATGGGTGGGGAACGCCCTCCAGGATGTAGTAGGCTGGGTTGTTGAAGCTGTTTTTGCCAATCGAGGAATCACCGTCTGGCGTGTCCTGTTTGGATCTTTACAACATGGACAGAATCAAAACATCCAACATTGTAATCTGTCCTTTGCTGCATATGGTTTATCTGCTTGGTTAGGTTTTGTGTTATGAATACGAGAGTCTGTCATGAGTTTGTACCTTGCAGCATTTTCCTCCTTGCAGTTTTTTTCTCCCTCCTCGTTGACCTTCCCCAGCTCTCCCAGCTGTTTACGAACCACGGACTGTCTGCACCACAAACCAGTCAAAACAATTTAGCATGCAGCTCCAAAAAGATGCCTCAGGTTGCTGACCAAGCCATTCAGAAATCAAAATATACAGTCAAAACATATTCTACACCTCAACCTTCATTTCAAACCACCAAATGATTTAATAACTCTTTTAAAAAACATATAGTTAAATCTTTAAATTTCAGCTATTTTGCTGTTGAGTCCCTGAATTTGTTTCCTCTCTCATCATAAATCCTCAGCTCTGATTGGCTGATACTCAGTTTCAAACTCCTCAGTACAGAAACTGTTTTTATTCCCACAACACTGTAAAACTCCTGATCAATTATCAACTAAAATATCCACTTTAAAAATTACAAGAATGTCCAACTACTAACATTAAAAAGCAGGTGACAGGAGTACAGCTTATTTCAGAAGTGTTGAATATTGGTGTGGTATTTAGTCTATCATTGTGCATCTTAACTTTGACGGCATCTATAAACCATATGAAACTTGTAGGAATAAACGGTTTAAACCAGTGGTAAAATATTTCACAATTCAGTCTCTATTTGTGATGCTGGTCCTTTCCTGTCAAAATGCTTCAAAAGAAGAAAAGAAGACAGATACATTGTTTCCAGGTTACTATTGCTAATAACAGTCAGCCTGGTCACTGAGCTCAACAATTCCTGTTGGTTTCCTCTCATAGAAAACACTCTGCTCGGGTGTCTGTGTGGGTTTTATCAGAGAGACGTCTGTGTAGGTTTTATGAGTTAGCCTGTGTTAGTTTCAGTATCAGTAAGCAGTGATGCTGTGCAGGAGGAAATGGCAAGTTGAGTTGTACTGACTTCACATACTCGTGTCCCACTTTGGACACCATGGTGGATTTCCCTTTGGGTCCGCTTGTCTCGTCTTGGTCCACGCTGATCCACTCTGAAACAAAAGAGTTCAATTAAACCTGGGATGCTGCAAAGTCTTTGGTAAATCTAAATGAACTTTTAGAGCTTAAAAAGGTGAAATATTAGAGATTTTTATTAGCTTATATTTGATTTCCCTGCCTACATCTGCCTCTGATCCAAACATTGTTTCATTACCATACAGTCGCTCCCTGGTGCCCATCCGTTCAGCTGGGACCCTGACCCTCATGGACCCCCGGATGTTTCCTGTTTCTTCTCCTCGGTGGGACAGGTAGGTGTGGAACTGCTGGGCTGTGCTGCCAATCATTGATTTAAGGGCCAACACACACTCTCCTACCAACAAACACACACAGACGGTCATTAGGGCTGCGATACAGTCCCCTTCTTATTTAACATCGCAGAGTCCTGCTCCTACCATAGGACTCGTATCCGTCCACCGATTTGACGGTCAGCAGCAAGTGTTGGTCCTGCAGGTACTCGATTTCCGACAGGAGCGGTTTGAGCGTGGTGAGCTGCTTGTTGGACCAGCCCACACGCAGGAAGTTCACATTGTCGCTGCTCTGGCTGTCGTTCTCGTAGCTCTTCTTGAACTCTAAAAACGCAGAGGAACGTGGAGAAGAACGGACGAGGGGACGAGGTGGGGAGGAAGAAAGAGGAGCGAGACGTTTCATTTACATGTGACACGGTGATCATGCAGTCAATAAATGGATGCTGGCTGAGAGGAATACTGACTGTCTGAATTTAGGGAAGGTAGGAGGGAGGGCAGGATAGGGGTGCAAAAAGAACAATGGTGAGTTTTCATACATCCAGATATTTTTTTTGTGCAAAAAGAAGGTCTGAGCTGCAGTTAAGCGTAGGATTTAGAATCACTTAGAGGATCTGGAGACCTCTGACTCACCTTCCAGACAGGTGGAGTAAAACTCTATGAAGAACTTAGTCCGGCTTGCCGTCTTCACAATGGCCTCAATGCTCTCAAACTCAATGTAGGCCTGCTCTGAAGACTTTGGTAGACCTACAGAAGAAGACAGAAATGGAGACGAGAGAAGGGGGCAGAAAAGGTGAGAAAGGGAGGAAAGAGTGAGATTAAAAACACGAGTACAGAGGCGGCGGTTGTAAGGAAACTACAGCAGACATGAAATTAGCAATCTATATCACCTTGCAAACACATGTATGGTCCTTAAACGTAACATTTTGTCATGTTATGAGAAACTTTAAAGTGTTTTATTGGAATTATATGATAAACCACAACAAGGAAGTGCAAAACTTCCCTGGTTTTTAGCATGTGCTACAAACTGCAATCTGAAAAGTGTGGAGTGTCTTTGTATTCAGTTTCCGTCCCTCTGATCCCCCTAAATAAAACTGCAACCAAGTGCTTTAAAGGGGTCACATGATTATTAAGTGTTAAGCAACTCAGGTGAGAGAAACTGTAAAAATGCACTTAAGTCGTGTTTGCAGTTTACCATATATCCCCACCCCATTCTAGAATGGGGTGGGGATATAGTATAAATACTTTTGCGAGGTACTGTAAAAAAATTTGAAATCCAAGCCCTTGGTTCTGTTGACAGATGTGATTTAAAACATTTACCTTTCTTGGAGACAAACTGAGATGTCACTCCAACCTCAAATGTACCAAACACCGGGGAATGGTCACTGGTCACAATATCATCCGTACAGCCTGGAAAACGGTCACAGTTAGCATTCAAAATGAAACCAAAAGCATTTTCAAGCCCAGAATCCATTTGAATATCTTTTATCTGTCTCACCATAGGAGTTGCAAACAATGTGTGTTTCTGGATATGACTTCCAGAGGATCCGGTCACACCACGACGGCACATTGGTCCTCATCTAAAGAACAACACAAAAAGCTGAATTCTCCTTTGGACTCTCATAAAGAGGAAATGTAGATCAGTGCAGGTCAGAGGAAGGCTGTGATGTTTATCCTGAACTCACCCCTGTAGCTTTCTGCTTCTGCCACACGTAAGTGTCCCTGGAGCCTCGTTCGTAACGGTAGGTGGGGGGGAACGAGATCTCTTCCTCAGCTACACACAAAACGAAAAAGGATTATTTTCTGTAAATGTAAAAAAAAACCCAGATGCTTTTCATTTTAGTAGATCTACTGGTATTATTCTGACTGTGCAACCCTAAAGATCAGAAAATTCTGTTTTTAAAGCTGCTCTCTCACTTAAGAGCAAAAAGATTGCATCCAGTTCCTGACTAAAAAGGTGCTTACACATGGTACATGATTTGTATGTCGTATGTGTGAACCGGCAGTACGCAGAACATTTAGTTCCTGCATTTTTAAAAAACACACACACAAAAAAAAAACTAAACCAAGCCTCTTAATATAATTAGACATAATTCCTTAGTTGTTTTTACAAAAGGCTACAACAAGTTTTAATAGTATTTTTTCAAACTTTTTGACAATCAAAAAGATTCAAATTTCTGGGTGGAGGATACTTTTAAAAACAGCTAAACTTCAAAATATGTGTATTTACAGCCTATCCCTCTTTTTCCTCTGGTTTCTCTCTCACTTGCTCTAACTGAAAAGGAAACCTGTGGTTTTAGTGAACTATTTAAAAAGATGGGTAGGTGATTTGGTAACTGTGAGTCATAACTTAAGCTGATTTATGAGGCCACTAAAATTCTGTTAAGGACAGAAACATTTTGACTACGATGAGATTTCAGCTCCTGAAAACAGTGCACACAATAAAAATCTGATGAGAGACACTAACCAAAGCGTAAAAACACTTTATTCTTCTCTCTCTCCAGGTTGAGCTGGTCCACTTTGAGCAGAGGCTCAAATTCCTTCCTGTTAATGTAATTTAAAATTTCCTGCAGAAACATGCAAACAACGGGGACAGAAATGGATCAGAAACGAAGTTTCATGCAAGGCTGCTGCAATCAATCGAGTGGACTTTGTTTTAACTCACCTGAATATCCATATCCAGTCTGTAGTTGAGGTCTCCGAGCCAAAACAGGTGTGTGAAGCGCAGCGAGATGTCAAAGGAGCTCAACTGTTTGTCTCCTAAAGACAGCAGGCGCAGGATGTCCAGATAGTTCTGGTTTCTCCTGGAAAAGGTCAAACAGTTGTTGGATGACAATTGAGAAGACATAAAACAGAAGAATAAGAAACAAAATGGCCTTTCTCACAAATTAAATAAATAAATCATTTTTAAGTCAATATAAGAAGCAATTTGATGCCTTAGACTGAGGATCATATTATCTAGTATTAATAATAGTATCACGCTTACAACAAAAATACAGCAAGGCATCACATTCAGCCTGACTCCATGTTTCAACCCTAATTCTCATCAACTAACCTGAAACTCTGTGATTGCTTCATTATTTCTCTCAGATATGTAGAGCCAACAGAAAAACTATTCAATTTTCGTCCACCAGGTGCCAGTAATGGTGACGATTATGAAAGGACAGGTTAGCCTTCCTAAGGTTGATTGTGTTTTTATTATTCTGAAAATCAGGCAATTGACTGGACAGAATGAATAGTAGCAGCTAACATGTATACGAGGTTCAGGGAGTCCTGATATATATATATATATATA
>CAEFZX010008097.1:0-16721 GCA_903066825.1 Alfaro cultratus
TTCAGACGTCCAGAGTTTCAGACGTCCAGAGTTTCAGACGTCCAGAGTTTCAGACGTCCAGAGTTTCAGACGTCCAGTCTTCCTCTCCTCCAGGTTTTCAGCATCATGTCGACTCTTTCTTGCAGCCGCTGGATCTTTCTGCTCAGCCTGGCTGCTCTGATGCTCATCTCAGCGTCTGAAGGTAAAAAATACCAAAAATAGTCATAAAGTTTCCTCTTTTGTGTAAAATTTTCTGTAATTTATGAATTAATAATTTGATCTGGATGAAATCTGTATAAAAATGATTGATAAACATCAAAAGGTTAACTTTTAATGAGAAAACTGATTGAAAATTAATATTTAGATGAATTATAATTTTATATTCCTTAGTGTGAATTAAAATACTTAAACTTTGTTCAGGTAATTTAAATATTTTTTTTCAAGTTTTTAAATAATTTCTTCTTATTAATTTTTTCTACATTTATTTTGCTTCATAATTCTTTCCTATTTCTATCAATTTAATTTACCTTTCAATTAAATTACATTTTTAACTTGTGGGTTAAAAATGTGTTTTTTATACAAATTTTATATATATATATATATATATATATGCAGGATTGTAAATTTAAAATAAATTACACCATATAATTTCTCGTTATTTAAGAAAAAATAAACATCTAGTGAATATTCTCTGAACAGTTTCGGTTCAGACATGGACTCAGGGAAACTATTCCAGCTGCAGATGTTTCATTTTTGCAGCGTTTTAACTGATAAAAGTGATTTTGTGAAGATTGACGCGACCTTCCTCCCTCCTCGCTGTGTGTTTGCTGGGTGCTGCAGGAAGCCCGTTCCAGTCGCTGCCCTGCTGGGAGGCCTGCCTCTTCCCTCGGAAACATAACATCCAGACCTGCTTCGAACAGAGACCGCGCCATGACTGCAAGACGCACGGCTACGTGTGAGCAGGACGGCGTTCCAGTTCTGCTTCTGTTTGCTGTTAAATAGCAAAGTAATCTGACTGATTTGATCTGTTTCTGTTTTTAGGGTTACAAACAAGAAAGGCAGAACGATTTGCATTAAAGGAGACACACAGTGGATCAAAAAGATGATTTCAGATGTAAGTTAATTTACATGATGAAGAGCATTAAGAATTTATATTAAGGCACAAAAATTATGATATGAGAAATTATAATGGTTTATTTAAAGGTTTGTAGGTAAAGATGTCAGTGAAAAGGAACTAAATATTTAACATTTACTCAAATAATGATTTAATATGTAAGATTAAAGTTAAATTTTCTTTCTTTTCAACATTAGATACGTAGGAGGTTTAGATTTTAACCAAAACGACCCACAGCCAAAAATATTAAGCTGTTATATTAACACTAAATGCTACTTTCTACAGAATTGTACCATCAGTTTGGTTGTGACGATGTGAATTGTTTTCAAAATGTGCACAAAAGAACAAAAATATCAAACATTTTTTAAAAGAGTTCAACTCTTTTATTGGACTTCACCTGATTGAAGTAATATTTTAATAAGTTTCACCATTTTTACGTGATCGTTTAAAATTTAAAATTGGGGATTTGTTTCTTGATTTTAGCTGGAAAATATTCGATGATGTCACAATGTAGCTTCTAAACCTCAGAAATACTCTGAAACTTTTTACATTTAATGCTCACACCATCATCTCCACATTTACAACTTTTGCATCAAACTGTAGGTAATTTTATCTACTTTCACCTGATATGTCACTCATATTTGTATCACTCATATTTTTCTGTTAAATCACCCCGGAGCCTCATTTATCACTCATAAACCTTCACACACGTGTCCACCAGAAGCCTCTTAACGCAGAAATCACCATGGCAACAGGTGACTTGGCATTTTCTTGTGTTAGATCACGTAACAAGCTCTGCTGCAGGAAACCGACCCACAGTTGAGCAACGTTGACGTGACTAACGGAGGGAAGTGTCGGGTTTGGGTGTTGGCTGCATCAGCGCAAAATTGATGATCTTCAAAAGCGTTTTAGTTGGAGCTGAGAAGCCACTGAAGAGAAAAATCACATTTTAATGGCAGATTGTGTTTGGTTTTTTAGTGCTGTAATGACTTCTCAAGCATTTCTTCTTGCTGTTTTTGTCCTTGCAGGGACACTTGCACTGTCCTCCCGACATCTCCGGTCCTTTATAAGAAGAAGTTTGAAAAGCAAAGAGATTCTCTGAGCCTTTTCCACTCAGACACTTCTGGTCAATTTCATTTCATGAGTGTATTTAAAATTTAAATGTGGCTTATTTTGAGTTTATTTAAAGGAAAAAATATATAATTTATTTTATTTTTGTCTAAATTTGTAATAAGCTGTAAGAATTGTGTATCCGTTATTTTTTTAACCTTAAATAAAACTGGATTATTTTTAACCCAACGGTGTATTTCCTTCACTGATAAAGATACAATGATAGTAAAATCATTTGGGAAATGAAATATGGTTTTTCAGTGCAGGGTTTTACAAAAATAAGACATTTTCAAACTGAGCTTGAAAAGAGAAACTGCCAGAAAACTATAAAAGAATCCAGCATGAATCAAAACAACAACAAACAGGTTCTGGTTGCTACATCAAACCCAACTCCATATATGCTAATTATTGGGCTCAGTGGGAAGCTAACTACTGTTAGCATAACAAGCTAGCAGCATTGAAACATGTTCACCATCAGAGGTTTTAAGAGGTTTATAATTTAATTAGACACAAACAGGAGCGAATCAACAGCTTATTGCTACATTTTGAAAAAGTGGCAGCCATTTTGGATTTGTAGGTGAGAGACAACCTACTTTTCATATTTAGCCTGTTTTACACTGCAAAAATGCTAAATCTTACCAAACCTTTTGTCTAATTTCTAGTGCGAATATTTTATTACACTTGAATTAAGACAAAAAATAACGTAAATGTAACTTTTCAGAAAGATAAATAAGCTTGTTAATAATTCTTGAACATACATAGAACAAAGAACTAGTTCAGATTTTTTCACTAAAGTAAAAAGAAATCTGCCAATGGACCTAGTGCTTTTCTTAAATCTGTATTCAAGAATTATTGATCTAAAAGCTGAAATATCTTGCTGAAAAGTCATTTTTAAGTTAGTACACTTAAAACAAGATGAAGCTAAGATATTTGCCTTACAAACGCGGCAAAAATACGTAAAAGTTTTATTTTTGCAGTGCCTTTTTCCGGCTTGACGTCTCATTAAAAATGGAAATGTACAATTGAACTGCTGCCTCTAACCAAACATATTATAAGATGTGCTCATCTAAGAAATCCCTCCACATCCCTTTATTTCCTATTTTCTTGGTCCTTCTGAAAAATAAATCACAAAGTAAATAAATAATTTTGCTTTATGAATTGAAGTATTGTCTGCTGAAAACTCGGCTGTCTAACTTGTCCAGTTGTGGTTTTTGCTTCAGTTAAAGAAAAGATTCATCATATTGTGTTTGAGGGGGGATGTGTCAGTTATTGCTGCTTTATTTAGAGTTTTCTGTTCTGTACCACCTCATGTTTCATTTCCATGGAAAAAAAAAAGTTTTCGATCTGATAACCTGCTATTTGCAACACTATAGTGACGCAGCAGATCTACGTTTTGGTGAGTGACTGTGTGGTTTTCTTATCTACCAACGTCTACCCACTTCTCTGCATACACACTCATTACTTTTAACAGCTTTTCTTGTATAGTTATCATTACCCAACATTACAGTTCTTGTTTTCTGCTTCATGCTCACCAATTCAAGAAATGTAAACTTTGGCAGAAGCTGCATTTAGCAGATTAACAGCAGAGATTAATTCGGTTTACTGGAGAGAGAAACTGGAACATTTTCCTGTCTTTTATTTTGGGTTTGTTTTACTTTTTGGTGTCTTTTCATCCACAGATGGCAAATCATTGAGATCTAAAGAGTTGATTATAAATCCAAACTGAAAACTGTTCAAACAGATCAAGTTGGATTCTAGTATTAAGGGGAAATATAGATTTTTATTTTTTGTTTTTGGAAATAAAGTTTTAAAACAGTTCATCAGTCATTGTGTTACATTTCTTTGACCTATAATGCTTCTTTGAACAGGTTAGGATGGGTCTATGGCCTCAACAAAACATGTTTGTTACGTTTCTTAGATCATGAGATTCTAGTTTATTTTCAGCTCCTTTCAGAATAAAATGTTTTAGGGCTTCCTGTTTTTTTAAATCCAAGTAAGCTGCTGCTGGCCACAACCCCAACTCAACGTTTACACTAGTACATGAAAATGGCTGCAAACAGATGCACTATTATACAATCTTTGAAAAGCAGAAGTGGAGCCTTCTGCGCAATCAACTAGAAAGCAGTTTCTGGATGGCAAATCAACAGCAAAGCACTTGTCCTGTCCAGCAGCCATACAACGGTAAAACCAGCTGACCAAACGTGCCGGAACTCAGCCGGGGTTGCTAGGCAACGTGCCGGAACTCAGCCGGGGTTGCTAGGCAACGTGCCGGAACTCAGCCGGGGTTGCTAGGCAACAAGACGGGGCTTGGCTGAGGTTGCTAGGTAGTGGGACAGTGCCCGTAGCCTATTTTAAAGACACCAAAAACATTACCTTATTGCCAAAAAATGGCTAGGTGTTTTTTTTTTAGTGCTTGAGCTCCTTTTAGAAGCAGTGGAAACCCAAATGAAATCATAAAATTGCACAAAATGTGAACTTTACATAGTAGGTCCACTTTAAATAACTAAATAAAAGTAATTTTTAACAGCAAATGGGTCCAATTCAGTTATTTTCACAGAACTAGTGGAGTGAAACTCTTGACTATTCTGATTTTTTAAAATCTAAAATGCAGCAGAGGAAGGGTTCTAAAAACACTGGTACAATACCAATGAAGCACACTTTTCAGATATGTATCTATTTCTTTTGTAAAACGTTGCTTTACTTTCCTCTTGCTTTACAATTACATTGAGGTTTTAATGTGACAAAAAGAGGAAATGCTTAAAAGGTGTGAAAACCTTTGCAACTAATGGCCTCAAAGTACAAGAAGCTTCCATTTATTAAAGCTTTTCTTTTCTGTAAAGGTTAAAAAGTGAGATATTTTTATTCTGACGTTCTTTTATTGTCCTCATTGACAGAACCAAGTTGGCCACAGATGGTTAAAGTTAATTTGTTGGCAGTGACGTCGCATCATGTTACGCCTTTATGGGTTTCCACCAAACTGGTTTCAGAGCTAAACTGGTGCTGCAGTTTGGTTTCCACCAACGAGGCGCCAGGTCAGTCAAGAGGAACTTCCTGGAGGTTAAAGGTCGTCTTTAAAACTTAAACCTGCTGAAGGTCAAGTCAAATTTATCTATAAAGCAGATTTAATCCACTGAGCCAGGATGGACATTTAAACATAAAAACATCCAGTGAGACATTCAAGGAGATTATTTACAAGATTTATGCTGTGAGCATAAACAGATTCATACAGCTGGTTCATGTTATAATAATCAGGAATTATGTATAAATTATACAGAAGAAGACCAAGAATAGAACCTTGTGGAAAACCATGAGACACAATTACCTGCAACTGCTCTGGCTGATGAACAATAATAATAATAATAATAATAAAAATATTAATAATATATTGAATTATTTACATTTCCTTCACCTGAATCTGGAACAAACTACGTGGAAATGATCATTTCTCTCTGCAGCAACGATTTACTGTTAAATAAGTTGAGCTTTAATTAGTATTTGATCACATAAATAGGAAACAAACTTTGGACTCAGTTCGTCGGTCTGTTGGCGCCCTCTAGTGGTGATGCCCAGTGTTGAAATATTGCATATTTATTTCATGACTTTTCTTCTGTTTTTTTAAACCAAGATTTAGATCATTATGAGTAAATATGTAATTGTTGTGCAACACTTGCACAAAATGCTAAATTAAAATTTTTTTATGTTATATTTAATATTAAAACATCATCGTAGCTGTAAAAAATAAAAAAGATTAAACTTTTCTTTCATGTTTTCTATGTCCAAGTCTTTTGAGGTTAAGAAAAATTTCTGAAAATTACTTTTGATGTCACTGTTATGTACAAATATAGTCCTAAAAGTCTTTAATATCAACTATAATCACTGTTACACAGTAAGTTTAGTGATAATTGCTGAGGTACTTTATGTTCTGCAGACATATTATTGTTATATTGTTATATGTATATTGTTATATACATATTATTATACTATTCGGTTTCAATCTGGGTGTTTGAAGACAGATAAATGTTGCCAAATTAGAATCTTAAAAAGATTGTAGCACTGAACAAAATGGATGTTTAGATTTCCTTTAAATTACTTTATTAACTCATTTGCTTCTTGCATATGGAGATAAAATGATGGTGTATGAAACCAAAGATGGTGATGAAATCATGTTTGTAGAAAATAAACCACGTTGCATCGCAGCGCATTTCCTCAGTGTTTCTAACCTCTTCCTCTCAGTTGCAGCTGCAGCAGTTCAGCTCTCTCTAGGACGCCCCCTCCGCCCTGAGCAGGTGGCGGGAGACAGACCGACTCTAAAAGTAACATAAAGGGTGGACTAGAATGATTGACAGCGCTAAGACCCGCCTCCTGGCTCTGATTTGTTGTTTCAGACGGTTAGCAGCATTAGGAGAAAGCAGAGAAACCTGATTTTATTCACAGATTATCAAACTCTCATGACATGGTGACAAATATGCACCTTACGTTTTTTATTTTTTAAATAAAAGTTGTGACCCGGCTTTGAAGACGGGTCACAACAGAACCAATGATGGTTCAGACGTTTCACAGCAGCAGCAACAAACCATCATGGTTGGTGCCCAGTAGATTTTGAAAGTCTTGGTCTAGTTATGGTTTATTTATTTTCAAAGCCAGCGAAAACCACAAACTGATGCAACAAACTAGTTTTTTTTGTTTTTTTTTAGCTTAGTGTGAAACTAACTTAACTTACTGCAATCATGTACGGAAAACATGAGTTACTTCTGCAAGTCAGTGACTCAGGAGTAGAAAACAGTGGCAGGTTCAGATACTATTGAGCTGAAACAGGCAGATATTCTCCAAACTTTAGCAACAAAAGCTGCTTTATGATTTTAGTGACATTAATAAAAATCAGTTTGACCTCTGACTTGGTTTCCCTAAAATTCTCAAACATGTCCAATCCAAACCTCGAGATCTGCCATCCTGAAGCCTTGAGCAGCTTATTACTGTAAAAATGTTCACATGTGGAAGCAACCATAAACATTAACATGCTAATGCCTGAAATTTCCCATTAACCTCTTTAATTTCAAGATGGCCGCCGTTTTTGAGCCTTTTACATCAATTATATTACCCATTTTCATGACTTGGATGAACTTTATGTCACATTATGATTTGATTGATTTTGGTCGTCACACTCATACAACTTTGAAATATTATGTAGCAAAATCTCACATCAGGAGATGAAGATGTGTGACAGAGACAGTT
This sequence comes from Alfaro cultratus, assembly GCA_903066825.1. NCBI lineage: Eukaryota > Metazoa > Chordata > Actinopteri > Cyprinodontiformes > Poeciliidae > Alfaro > Alfaro cultratus. Next base: position 7,436 of record CAEFZX010008097.1, read on the forward strand.
GTCTTCATGGTTAGCATTAGCTTATGCTAGTTTTTAGTGGTTTATTTTTATTAGGTGCATGTAAAGGTTTTTGTTTAGTGAACCTAACTTTTGGGTTGGCTGTGCAAACTACTAGCAATAACTACATCTGATTTTATTGCAAACATATATTTATTCTCCATTAAAACCAGGGCGGCCATTTTGAAAAATGTCCACCAGAAAAAGGAAACCCAAGAAAACACATTTGATTTCTATAGTTAAAAAAATGCAGGTTATGATTTGAAATAATTGACATCAGACACATTAATAGGAAATTTTAGTGCAAAAATGACATTTCCATGACAGACATGGTAGCCATCTTGAAAAATACAAAAGTTATCAGTAAATATGGTATCTGTGGGCCCAATTAGGTATGATTTGACACCAAAAGTATTTATCTGTAATAAATATTGGTAGTTTTAAAGCAAAAATTAATTTGACCTTGAAGACCATGGCAGCCATCTTGAATTTTTCAGTGGCTGGCGATTTCTTTCTTCAAAAAAGCCTCTGGAAACATCTGTGTCAAGTCAAGTTCTTCTCTAAAATGTAAATTGTATTGTACATTTGATGGTAACCGTGTTGTTGGAGTATTTAATCCACAGATCTCGTTCTACAAAACACTTCCTGCAGCTCAAACGTCATTAACTGCACTTTGACTAGTAGTTATACGCAACTTACTGATTTTTGTGATGCATTGCACACCGCTGTTTGTTTATATGTGCGGGAACTTTATGGACTTTCAGCTTCAGTGTGTAATGCTGAGATTATCAGAGATAATGTCAGTATTATCGCTGACATGATCTGAGCAGTGGAAACTTTCAGGTGAACTAATGCTGAGAGTTGCATCAAGGCTGTCAGACTGTGGTTTGGTAACGTGGTTCATGTTGGAGGTTTATGTGCTTCCACAGGCATTTCTTCAGAAACCTTCATTAAGACCCCAGTCGCTGACGTTTCGTCCATACGCACCAGTTAAAGGCTGCAGCAGTTCGTTCCCAGCAGAGATCCGGTCGGCTTCAGATCCCAAACAAACGGACGACTTTCACCATCAGGGGAAAATGTTTCTGCCCATCTTGGCGGTTTGGATCGTCCTCACTGTATCTGCAGGTAACGTACATTTAAGAAAGTCGGTTTGTTCGCCTTTTTTAGCCACAGCTCATATCTATGACATCTGATGGGTGAATATTTGAATATTCTGCATAAATAACCAGTTGTTTTCAATCAAAACATTTCACTTCTGACTAATTTTGAATTTTAAAACACATCAGTAGAGTTTTATTATTTTTTAAAAGTTCTTTAAGGAGGATAATTCACACAGTTAGTTCTCCCTCTGCTGACACATTTACAGCTAAAGCCACTTTTTATTCACTCCAATCTCATATTTACTTATTTTGTATTTACTTTAAGATAAAAAAAAAGAAAATCCCAGATGTAATCTCTATTTATTTTCCTTATTTCTGGACGGGATTTCAAAAGCAACAGGTCTGCACTAAATAAATGCAAGAGCAACACATTTGCACCTGATTGTGCATCAAATTGCAGAAGTTTGCATTCAGCTACAAACACAATGCAGGAACCATCAAGTAGAAAGAGAGAAATATTTTATTTTACCATTAACTTAACCAAAAGAGGAATTAATTAAACTTTAATAACAATGTTAAAAATGGACCAAATTATGAAATATTTGCTGCAGTCTTCACAAATAATATGGACTAACACCATATTATTCTACAATGATCAGTAACAAAGCAAATTTAAAAAGTTGGGCTAAGAGTTTGTGCATCAAAGTTTAGCAACACTAAATATTTTATCAGTAAATCAGAATAAAAAGCAGCGTTTGGTCACATCCTGTTAACCAACCGCAGTCCCTCCTCTGACGAACTCAATTCTTCTTTACACACTTCATTTACATAAACACACATCGATGGGGTTTTCCATAAAAGCCTCATTTCAAACGCTGAGCTAAATGATTCACGCCTCTGGTTTGAATTTGATCATTTCTGGAAGATTATTTGCAGTACCCCAGATAACCAGCAGAGGGAGCTACAGATTATAGTGGCCCTGGACAAACCAGCAGAGGAAGCCATGATGGCAGCAGGTCTGACTGATGAATGTCAATAAAAATGTTTCAGTCCTTTAATAAAAACGCTGCAGGTGATTTTCAACAAATCACTTTTAAAAATGAAATTTAAATAAATCAATCAAGCTTCTAAAAGTGACATATTTTAAAAGCTGCCTGTCTCAATCACAATCAGAAACATTATGATTAGTAAAATTTCCACAAAAAACAAACTGAGTTTTGAAATGTTTAAAAATTGCTAGAAAAACCAAGGAAATATAGAGATTAATCTCAGAAAATTTAGAACAATTAAAAAAAATTTTTAAAGAAATTTTCTGATATTAATCCTTAACATTTGAGATTTTTCTAGAATTTTTTAAACTTTTCAAACTCAGAAATTTCCTTGATTTTTCTATCAAATTTCTGAGATTAATCAGAAAATGCCTTTTTTTTTCCAAGCACATTTTCAACTTCTCAAACTCTGAAATTTCTTCATTTTTCCTAGAAAATTTCTAGGAAATTTCAGAATTGTTGCAGTTATTAAAAATTTCTGAGTTTTTTAAAGCAAAATTTTCAACTTTTCAAATTCAGACTTTTCCGAGATTTTTCTAGAAAATCTTTAACTTTTAAAACTCAGAAATTTTCTTATTTTTCCTAGAAATTGTATGAGATTAATCTGAAAATTTCTGAGTTTTTTTTACTTTGTTTTTTCTGTTATCTACAATATGCAGTAGTTGAGCCATGAGTAGGTGGTTGAACCATGAGACGAATGTTTCTGGACATGTTTTATGATAAACAGTTATTTTTTTACACCCGTTCTGATCAGAAATAATTGAAATATATTTTTGCTCTGTGTGTTTTCCAGGGTCGTCGTCTGGAGTGAAATGTATGGTTTGTCCTCCCTGCTGCATCGATGGGTCAGACAAGGCAGACGTGGAAAACTTCAAGTGTTTCGAACAAAAAGCAGGAAAAGCCTGCCACAAACACTTCTTTTTGTAAGCACAGCAAATACAAAACAAGTTCCTCCTTCCACCTAATTTTCTCCTCTCCCAGCAGGAACACCATCCATCCATCTACATTATTACATTCATTAAGTTACATACAGAAAATACAGAAGTTCATTTAATGATTACGTATTAAATGAATATAAGAGCAAAGCGTTAAATGTTAAAGCATTAATGTTAATATTTAATCTTGCAGGTTTGTTAAAATCCTTGAATTTCAGTTTGATGTTTTTAAGGTTTTTGGAAAGGTTTTCAAGTCCTTGAAAGTGTTTGATGTTCAAACTGAATAGTTTTGTAATAAAGTTCAATCGAATATTTGATTAAAATGTTGCATTTGGAAAATGTTGTTTAAAGTTGAAATTAGATATTTACATAATAAAAATAATTTTCTCATCGTCTGAAGTTAAATCAGACTAAACTTTAATATTTTAGAGAATTACCAAAATTAATTCTATTTGCTAAATGCCAAAAAATTAGCGAATTTTTAAAAAAAGATTTTTTAAAAGGTTTTTAGCATTTAATTTGAGCACCTTAACATGATTGGATGGTATTGTTTAGACTTAATGAATATTTATTAATCTGGTAAGGAGGATTAACAAATATCCTATTTATGAGTTATTGATCATCTTATAGTTTGTGCAGTTATTAATATTGGGACATTTTTTTGTTAAATTTGTGTTTTATTGTTAGACCAGTCTGTGAAAAAGAGACATTTCAGAACATAAACTCTTGTTATATTTAAGTTTTCTTGTCCCTGTTGCAAAATATAGAATATTAACACAACATATTATTAATATTAGTAATAAATCCTATATAACAGCGAATTGAAACTGTCTTTTTTAGTTCATTTGTTGTTTTTATCTCCAAACTGTTGGAAAAGTTTGAAATCTTACCTTGAAAATGCTTGAATTGGCTGTTTTAGTCTATTTGCCACGTTCCCTGTTCAGCTGGCAGATAAAATAATATTTCATCACAGTAAATATGTTGCAGAATTTGTTAAAATGTCCTGTTTGTGTCTCCGTAGGATCATCGCTGAAAACAGTTTGCCGCTGTGCATCAAGCCAGACTCTGAATGGATCCAGCAGAAGATAAAAAACGTGAGAATAAAAAACTCCTGAGTGATTCACACAAAGCAGATCAGATAATCCTGGAAACAGATTCAATAATCTTTAAAGCAGGGGTGTCCAAAGTGTGGTTCGGGGGCCGCTTGTGGCCCTTTGACTCAGCTTGTGCAGAGCAGGTTTTGTTTCATCATATTAAGTTTGCATGACTTCATATAACACAAGAGGTTTCCTGTTGGCCAAATGACTTATTTCCATACCTGTTACAGATTTAGATAAATTATGTTTGACGCTGAAGTCTTTTGTCTTATTCTGTCCTTTTCTGGCTTTTTGTTTCTACTCTCAGGAAAACCTGACGTGTCTTCCCACTGACGCCCTGCTGCACAAAAAGCACAAGACGGAGAAGTTTCTGAAAAAACAAAACTACTGAAAAAGCTTCTTTCCTGCTGCAATCTCTGAGAAAACGTTTTGCATTTCTAATTAAAAGGTTTAGAAATTTGTAAAATAACTCATTCTTAGGTGCTTACATCTGCAACAACAAAAGGATTTCAGCTTTGAGAAAAATCTAAAGTAAAATAAATCCGTTTAAATGTTTTTTCTGTCAAAAAACATTTAAACATTTAAACTTAGCTGTTTTTATTCCAGCTAAAATGTTTTATCTGGTTAATTTCATCTCCATTTCATGACTCCGTCCATCATTACGTCCATAAACACAGTTCTGCTGTGCAGCCTCAACGTTCTTCACTTTGAGCTCATTAAACGTTTATTCACAAGTCTGATTGTTGTCGCATTTAATTAGAAAAGGACTGAGCAGGCGAACAGACTACATAAAGGTTGTATTAAGAGTTGAGTATTTGGTAAAAAGATTACTGAAGAACTGAGTAACTGATCAAATATCACATAATATGATGAGTCAAACTATAAGGTTAAGTGGAAATTTTGGTTTTTTAAGGACCAAAACAACAATAATTCATATATGTAACAAAATTAAGAAAATCAGGCAAAAGAAAAATGTTTCCAAATCAGTTTCCTTCAATAAAAAAAACTTAAGAAACTTTAACAGAAACTGAAGATGTGCGTCTGTGTTTGGTGGATTTTTGGCTCAGTGGGAAGAAAATGAAGAGATTTTAATCAAGTAAGAGTAGAAATACTTCATAAAGAAAATACTCAAAGTACAGCGCAGTAAAAATACTCCTAAAAGTAAATAAAATTAAAAAAGTTCCTCAAGTAACTAACTAGTTACTACCAAACTCTGGCACTGGGAGTCTTGGTTACCTGCTTTCTGCAGCCAAACATTTATGATAATTTCCTGAATTTATCACTTATTAAAAATAAATAGTTTTAAATATTTTCCATCTTTGTTGCTGGTGAAGCAGGGAAAAATAAAAACAAACTGATTTTTTTGTATTTCTGTGCTTATGTAAAGTTTCAGTCAGTGTTTGTCTTAATTAAGCAAAAATAATTACATAAGAGATCTGCTTATGCAACATCTCAACAGAGAGACTTTGACTAGACCACTCCAAAATGGTTGCTGCAGCAGATGTTATCTGTGTTTGGTTCCCATGGTGGAAAAACGTTTTCAGTTTGTAATCTGAAAACCTCCTTCGTTCTGAGCAACAGCCACCATTTTTAATTTGCCAACAGACGTTTCTCTAATCGAACCGGTTCAGCTGCAGCGAACTGCGGCGCATGAGAATGTTTTTTTATTTCCGCGTCCGACGCCTTTATCTTTCTCAATTTCCTTTTAGATATCGTTGTCAAAGACGACAATCTTTTCTTTCCTGCTCACATATTTTGTGGCTAAAAGGTTGAACAGAAACATTCAGCAGCTTTTCATGCAGATCACAAAAAGCTTTCACCTTCAGGGGAAAAATGTTTCTGCTCCTCATGGCGGTTCTGCTCTTCATCCCTCTGTCTGAAGGTAAAAAACATTTAAATAATTTGGGATCTAACTTTTCACATGAAGAGAGTTTAAGGAACATTACTAGTGTTTGTAAGAGATAATTGTTTCTTCTCTTTGGGTAGACGTGCTGCTGCTTTATGTTTATTTGTGCAATGAATAATTTTATATCTGTTTTTTTTTGGCAGAATAATACAAATTAATTACATTCAGTTCAATGTTTCTGCTGAACTGAGATTCAGGAAATTTGAGAACATTTATTTTCAATACTGCAGAAACTGAGTAAAAATAAAGTCTGATGGTCAAATTTAAGATAATTTTTTATGTTTTATTAAACATTTAGGCCTCAAACTTCAAATTCAAGAGATCAAAATGTGACCAGGAGCTTTTAAACGTTTTGTTATGCGAGTCAAAATCATCGAGTCAAAAATATTTTTCTCCTTCATTTTTACAAAAGACAAAATAAAAAGTCTGATTTGTTGTTTTTTACAGATTTTATTTGTAGAATGATTTGACATTTTTGCTGCATTAAAAGACAAGAATCTTGTTTCAAATTATTTTGAGATCGACTGAATAAATTTATTTCCAGTAAAAAGAAATTATTTGGGACGTTTTGTTTCAAATTAATTCCTGTATTTGGCCAGATTAAAATATATATTTTTTTCAATAAAAGTCTCTGGATAAATTTGGCTCCAATTTTTATTTAAGCTTCATTAGAAAAACATAACTTTGTATTGTTTCAAATTTTCTATTTTAAGAAAATTATGTCAGTCATAATTTCACCTGATTAAAATTAAAAAGTCTCCATGTGGATCAGACTCCTGCGATGCAGTTTGGGGGCCACAAATGGCCCCCAGGCCACACTTTGGACATCCCTGCTGTGGATGTTTGATTTTTCTTAACTCATAAAATTCCTGATCAAGAACAAAACGTTAAAAGATTATTGGAACTTAGTTTCTCCCCTAAAAGTATATTGAAAACAAAGACTTCAAGAAAAGGTTTATGGTGAAATCACTAAATCTGCATGAGATCAAGGCCTGTGCTTTGACTAGGCCCCTGGCTTTGGTGAATTAATGTTTTGGTTTATTGTTATTTTGCAGGTCCAGTCCTAATTTGTTTATTTTTATGATTGAATCTGTAATTTAAAAGAATATGGAATAAGAAAGTAAGGACTACATTTCCAATTATTTTGTTAAATATTTGCTTAAATTTAGCATTTTTCCTACATGAATTGCAAAACTGAGAAATTATGAAATCTAGAAACATCTTTCTCAGAACATAGACTGTATTATTTCCAGAAACTTTTTGTTAATCATCACTCAACTCATTTTGTCTCCAGTTATATCATCTTGTGTTTTAAACCCTTTAAAATGTTTCTTGTCTGAAAATTTCCATCTTCTGGGAACCAAATAGTTTAATTTATCAGTGAATATATGAAGAATTGCTATAAAATACATTTAAGGTTTGATTGCAATAAAATGGTAACATTTTCTAACTTTGTGAGCCACATTTCCGTCATGTTTTGGTCTTTGCTGCCGTGTTTGCAGGCGGACTCCCTCAGTGCCTCTGCTGTGACAGAGGCTCAGAAAACGTCAACGGGGAAATTTTAAAATGTTTTGAACAAAAGCCAGGAGTTTCCTGTAAGAAGCACTTCTACATGTAAGAGCAGCAGAGATAAACAAGCTCATCCTTACAACTTGGTCCGTTCAGCTTTGAGTGCAGCAGGTCTTTCTTTCTCCTCACTGTAAAACAAGGAGCTCCATCTAGTGGTCGACTTTTGTATCGACCACTAGATGGAGAATATCTTTAATCTTCACTGAGGTTTTTCATATACATGTATTTGTATTATATATTTAATATTTATCTTTTAAGAGGCCATAACACTGAAACACCTGGTGATTGCATTTGTAGTTTTCAGGATTTTCTAAATAATATTTAGATCATTTTAATGTTTCATATATCGATTTTCTTGTTAAAATGGCATCAAACAGTGATAATAAAATTACTGAGCTGTTGTGTTTCTCACTTTGCAGCGTTGAGGTCAAAGGTGGCAAAAGATTTTGCATCAATCCGGTTTCAAAATGGCTGAAAAGAAAGAGAGAGAAGGTGAGAATCAATAAGCAAAACATTCTGCTTATTAAAATACCTTTAAGGTCGAATCTGAACCCGTATTAAATGTTTTATATGCCTGCATATAAAACAAGAAGCTTTGTTTAAGCTGATTATTAGTGGACTTTCAATAACTATAGCAGAGCTGGACAAATAATGTTTAACATGAGTTACTTTCTTTATCACAGGAAAATTTAAACTGTCCTCCAGTTGGTGGCCATTAAGGACACAAAAGACAGACGATGCTGCAACTTTCCTGCTTTTCTAACTGCTGCAAAGTAAGAGAGAGAACCAGAATGTGATTTATAAAACCTGAGGATGAATCAAACCAGTTTGATTTTCCTCATCACAGCTGAACCGATGTTTCTGTCTGCTTTAATCAAACATCCTTCAACGTTTTGCTTATGCTTGATATGTTGCATTTAATAAATAACAATAAAAACATTTATACAGATAAGTTTGCATCCTTATTGCTTTAAAATCAGCTCACCTGAGTTTCATTTCTCCTTAAGTGGTGATTTCTCTGTTTTCTGCTGGATCTGCCAGATCTGAGCTGTGGCCACAAACTGCAAAAACACAAAATCTTACCAAGTATTTTTGACAAATATTTTATTACACTTGAAATAAAACGAAACCTAACTTAGAAGTGACTCTTCTGTAAGCTATAGGAGCTGATCTTAAGCCGATAATTCATTATATTGTTGAAAAGCTCAAGCTTCACTGGCAGATTATTTCACTTTTACCACAGAAAAAATATCTTGTAATAAGTGAAAAAATCTGCAGGTGGAACTAGTTTTATTTTCAATATTAAGGATTTATCTTAACTTATCTTACAGAAAGTTTAATTGTTAAGTTTCGTCTTATTTCAAGTGAACTAAAATATTTTCACAAGAAGACTGTTGTGATGACGGTTAAACATTTTTACCTGAAAATCTGCTCTCTCACCGGAACCTAAACTTGTTATTCTAGATTTTCCTGCACAGACACCCAGTGAAGCTGAAAGCTGATTGGCTGCACCGATTAGTAGATCAGAGCTCAAACTGCTTTCTGTATTCAGGAATTGAAACTCACACAGTCACTTTGACTGAGAGCAGAAATGGAGCAGAATCAGCTGGACAGAGAAACTTTCTCCTGTCCG
>CAEFZX010008099.1:0-18208 GCA_903066825.1 Alfaro cultratus
CTGGGAAGACATCGAACAGAAAATAAAAAACAAACTGTCCAAATGGAAATGGTTGCACACTCAAATGTCCTACCGGGGCAGAGTGTTGGTTTTAAATAATCTCGTCGCTTCACAGCTGTGGCACAAACTTTCTGTTTTAGACCCTCCATCTGGTCTGTTGATGAAGATACAGTCGGAAATGGTGAATTTTCTTTGGAACGGTCTTCACTGGGTGCCACAGTCTGTTTTGTTTTTATCAAGAGAGGAGGGAGGCCAGGGCCTGGTCCACCTGGCCAGTAGAACGGCTACTTTTAGATTACAGTTTCTCCAAAAGTATCTAACAGGATCTCCTGTGTGGAGGGATGTGGCCAGCTGCATTCTGAGACGTGTTAATTCTCTGGGGCTGGATGCTGCTTTGTTTTTAACAGATTTTACTCTTTTAAAGTTAAAAGGGATTCCTCAATTTTATCAAAGCGTTTTTAAATCGTGTGCTCTTTTTAAGCTGCACCGATCAAAAATAAATAACTCTCTGCATTGGCTTTTAGAAGAACCGTTGGTCTGCGGAGCAAGATTAGATGTCCGTGACAACACGTTTCCGGGTTTTCCTGAGGTGCTGTCTGGGTCCGGGACGGTGACTCTGCGGCAGCTGATCCGGGTGTCTGGACTGGACTTTAGTAACGTCCAGGAGGTCGCCTCATCGATTGGAGTCAGGTCCACCAGACTGACAAGGCGCTTCCTGGAGAGGGTGAGGGACCGATTGACTGCTGAGGAGAGGAGGCTCCTTCAGTCATACGCAAAGGAGGAGTGCCTGCCGAACTCCTCGGACCCGTTCCCAGATGTGCTCCTGGACCCGGGCTTTGAGGAGGACAGCGGTCCCCTCCTGCAGGGCACAGACTCGAGACTGGACTTGGGCACGACAAGCCCAAAAGTACTGTATAAGTGCTGTACAAAACTTTTGAACAGAAAGACTCTCTACAAAAGAGCCATCAGTGTGTGGAGCGACAGGCTTGGAGGACGAAAACCTCAGTGGAGAACTTTATACAAGCCTCCGATAAAGAAAAGAACTGGTGACCTGCAGTGGAGGATCCTTCATGGCGCCATCGCCACTAATTTGTTTTTATCGGTCATCAGTCCTGGGGTTTTAAACGAGTGTCCTTTTTGCAGTTTGTCTGAGAGTGTTTTTCATGTTTTTATGGACTGTGTACGTTTAACTAGTTTTTAAAAAAATTTTAATGAGTATTTTTAGCCTTTTTAGTGTAGTTTTTACCTATTCCGTTTTTATAAATGGTGTCCATCACAGTAAAACCACCAGTTTTAAATCCCGGATTTTAAATTATTTAATTTCCAAAGCAAAAATGGCTATTTATATCACTCGGCGTGACAAAATGCAGGCTGGACCTCAGTTGGATGCAGTGGATCTGTGGAAGATCAGCATAAGAGCCAGGTTGAAGCTGGAGTTTTGTTTCCACAGAGCCACCGGGAATTTAAAGGGGTTTTTGGAACTGTGGGGTTTTAAGAAGATATTGTGCACCATTTCAGATCAGGAGGAACTAATTTATAACAAATTATTATTGTAAATATTTATTTATTTATTTTGTTATAACTTTTGATCTGAGAATGTAATGTTTTTAATTGATCTATTGTACAATAAATGTTTTGTTAAAAATAAAAAAAAAATCTTCTTCGTGTGAGAGGAGGGTGAGTGCGGAAGAGCGGAAGAAGAGAGAGTGCGATTGTTTACTTTTCTATCTTTGTTTCTTTCTTACTGTTTTTACTGGGTGTTTGTATTACTTGTTTAATTGTTATTTTGTGTTAGTTTAGTCACGTTTTAAGGGTTTTTTGTGGGCTTGGGTGTGGCCGTCAGGCCAGCGTCTTCGGACGCCATGGTGGTTGTTGGTGGTGGGTCTTTCTCCACGCTGACACGGAAGAATGGCATCAAGGTGGGTGCTGGTTCTCCGTGCAGCATGGAGGAAGTTTGTTTGGCTGTGGGTGAGGTGATCGGGCACGGGAATATTAGGTCGGGATCACGAGTGAATGGAGCTGTGGTACTGTTCGTAGAGAAGGTGGAGCAAGCTCAACAGCTGGTGGAGACGAGCATTTCAATAAACGGTTTGTTTTTACAAGTGTCGCCGCTCGCGCTACCCACAACCAAGGTAACACTGTCAAATGTACCTCCTTTTATTAGTGATGAGTTTCTGATCAAAGAGCTGTCTCGGCACGGCAAAGTGGTGTCCCCTGTTAAAAAAGTACCGTCTGGTTGTAAATAAATTGTAGATAAATTGTACTTTTCTAATTATTCCTAAATAAAATCAACAAATCCAATTTAACTTTAATTCTATTTAATTTGTGAGACTTCTTTTTCTTTTTTTTTTTTAAAACGATGCATGCAAAAAAAAGTATGGCAATTTACAATGGTGCAAATCTACACAGGGCAATGGTGCATACTACACAGACTGAGAAATGGGAACACAAACGCATAAGTGATATAAAATATATTAAATAAAACTACAAGTGGACAAATATTTTGGTTTTAACATGCATTGATGAGCAATTCCATTATTATTTCAGTCGGGTATCCATGTTTCAATATATTTCAGAGATTCCCAATACCAGTGGAATTCAGATAAAAAAAAATTTTAAGAACTGGGGATTATCTTAGCTCTCTTTGTTTATGAATACAAATTTTTACCAGACAAAATATTAATTACAACACAGTTCTAGATTTTTGTTATTCAATAATACTCCAATTATTCAGCTTAAATGACAGTTTTTTTCTGTCACCAAATTCAGGTTTGATCTATGTTTTTTATTAAATAATTTGACTTTGTGGAGTCATCTTTCCTACAGCTTGGCTTTATGTCGGCCTCTTCTAATTGTTACAGTTCTCACACAGTTAACTGTATACATGCTTTGAGAACAACCTAGTTAATAATCGGCATAGTGTTTGTCATTTTCCATTTGATTGGTAATCTTTTATTTTTTTATTTTTTGTCTCTTCCTGATCTCCTGGTGTCTTTCAAATAAATGGAATAAAACAAGTACGTAAGGAGAAAAATACCTTTTATCTGTAATGTATCTGCTATTGCTGTGATCCTTGTGTATGTGTATGAAAGCATGCTGGTTCAGTAGTTTGATCACTCTAAAGGGGTCTGTGGTTGCTGGTGTGTTCCCGTTTATTGACAAATGTGTTGCTTGAAAGTTTGTCAGTTCTACAAAGCAACAGTAACAGATTCATACAGGCAGACGGCTTCAGCTGCAATGAGTTCATTCTTTGGCACGACATCCGACCTCAATTTCTATTCTCTGTTTGTGAGTGTTTGTCTGAGCTCAGGTGACAATTCTGAAGGGGTGTGTGTGAAATATTTGGGAGTGTGGCTGTGATTGTCAGGGTGGAATGAAGGCAGTGAGCAGGAGAGAATATGGAACTCACACCAGCTTGACAGAAGAGAAATGCCTATGAAGGTGTCAGACTATAGAACTCAAAAGTCCTTTTTTGGAAATGACCTGTGCAGCCATGTAAACAACCATCACAGGTTGCTATTTCTCTGTGGTCATTTGGGTCTCATCATGATATCAGTGTGTTTAATCTCCTCCACAGTTTAGTGAAGAGCTTGGACATATGCAATCAACTAAAGGCCATCACCTGTACTGATCTTTTTCAACCACATGCATACTCAGAGGTGGGACTGTAAGTTATTTTCTTGGTGACAGCTCCAAAACTCTAAACCTCTTTCTTGTCAATTTTCATTGGGAACCTGACAATACATTGCCTACCATACGCAATTTCTGGTAAGCTTCATAGCATCGAACTGACGTATTAGATACATCACAACCAAAGGTTAGTGATTGGATGAAATTTAAAAATTCAACAAAGTCCACGTCTCCACGAAGGAATCAATTCTCATTAGCCAATGGTCCAGACCCTCTATATGAAACAAATCGTAAAACAAGAGGCCAGTTTTTGAAAGGTTAGACAACACACAAATCATTGCAGAATTCTTCCTTCTTCCTGGAATGTCAAAATAAGTTGCTCTTGGGAGATGTTATCATCCTAGTTATTATTTGTGGCAGTGTAACTGCGCAGAATTGTGAGCCCGCTCCTTAGGATCAGAACCAAACCCACACACAGCTTGCATCCCCATCCTCTAGAGCTTTTACTTAACATGAGTTTTTACTTTTTCTTCTGGATAAATGATTTTCCAAATTTGCCAAACAATCAGAACAAAAATTCCTGAGAAAAAATTACTTAGTGCAGAATCGTTACCTATGTTTTGCTTATTTGCTGCCCTTCTTGCCCTAAGGCTGCATTCCCAACCATGTGCTGCACATTTTGAGAAATCTCTGTACAGTTTGCAACTCAGTCTGGTTGAGTGCTTATCAGTAAGAGAAGAACCTGGAACTTTCTGGAACCTTTTGAACATCCTGTATCCTTCTTGATGATAGAAAACTGACGTTCAAAATGCATTGCAGTTTGTGAGGCAGATACATCATACATCTCATTAGCATCTAGTAGTGTGCCTTGTGTCTGCTCAACTCTACTCTACACAATTTTAGGTGGGGTTTCCATTACAATTAAGTAACAGTGGATGGGGTCATCATACAGATGGGTAACCCCAAAACCCAAAAAGCAGCACAACGTGATCTGTATGCGACACAACACAATGTTACAATGTTGGTCCTTGAAATTATTTTAAACTTTCTGTTCAGTGCCTGTTTGTCAGACTCAGTCACTTCTTCTCTTTACAAATGGCCGGTCGGCTTGTTGTAAGGGAGTTGTAATCTTCTGATATTGCATTTTCAGCCCAATTGGCATGTTTGGAACCAAAGGTAAATAGGTCCTAAAAAAATACAACAACAAAGAGTTTGGTAATATGCAGCTGTTATTAGTTACTGATTTTTATGTAAATGTAGATAAGATTGGAGGATAAGATCAGCTTCACATGTATCGGCCAATCACCAATCTCCCAAAATGAAGGAAATCTATGCACTCCTACAAGTTACAAAGACAGTTGTTGTTATAAGGTTCACTTTTTGAGCTGTATGTGCTGTAAATGATAACATCTTTGATGACATTCCTTGGTTTCACTCATAATAATGTCAGCTGTGTACTGACACTCAGAAAGCAACACATTCCCACTCAAATTCATTTACATTTTTTGTCATAAACCAAACTGAGTCATGTCATCTGTTGTATAATTGATGCTTTGATTTGCATTATTTGAAATGTCCAGCACTTTGGTCAAAATTTGTACTTTGTTTGGTATGAGCTAATTTTCATAAAGTGGCTTGAGTTTTCTGAATGAATCTGTAGGTTTTTTTTTATTTTGTAACTCAGGACATTCATGTGATTTTTGATTGTTGTTCTCAGACTCTTGAGACATGCCAGTTCATAAAATATGATAATATGCGGCCAACTTTAGAAGTCAACATTCAAAATTTCCAGTCGTAACAGTTATGCTGAAACAAAACATTATCACTGAAGAGGGCACACGCTGAGTGGGGATTATTTTTTTCTTCATTCATATTTTATAACTGCTTGTGAGAGTTACAGAGTTAAGTCATAGATCTCACTAACTTACATTTTAGGCTGGAGATCTGAATACGGATTGGCTTGCCAAACAATGTATGTTGTGTGTAAACCATCGGAAAACAAAACTTCTGCTGGTAAAGCGGAGAAGTCACAGGGTGGAGGGAGACGGGAGGAACGATTGTTATTTGAGTGTCACAGGTTTGCCTCCCACAGCTGTCAGTGTTTTCACCAACAGCCATAAATCCTGACAAAGTACCACCGAGCTGGACGGTGAACTTACAAAAGTTTAGAGCATAAAAATAATCCCACAATAATATCATAGGTCAAATGTTCACAGTTTGGATCTGCAGGCCTCTCATTGATGCATTGTGACTCTCTGCTGTATTAATAATTGAAGGTAAAGCTTTCACATTTATGGTTTTCATTTCATGGGCAGAGCCCCGCTCTCGGCTCTGTCAATAAGTCTTTGTGCTGCAGCGGAGCCCTCAGCGCTGTGTGCAGCCGACCTATTATTTGTGGCACAAAGGTTTCTGCAGGTGGCCAGAAGCCGCTGACAAAAGCGGTCGGGCCACCTGACTGTACGCTGAGAAAGCATCAAAAGCACACATAATAAACAAATATTCATAAATCAGTCTCTCAGGCTTTTCCCTATACATCCATGCCACGAAAATGAAAAATGTGCACGCAAAAATAAAAGCTCGTATTTCAAAGGGTGGGAGCACTGAGTCTGAGATGGTTTTTAAAATGACTTGCAGCTCCACCTGAGAGATGTGTGTCTGCTGACTTGCTTAAAAACCCATCCGTCATTCAGAGTCAGAACAATAAATAATGAGCAGAATAATAGCTTTCAGAACAGTCTGACAGTAAAGTTATAAACAGAAAAACTCTATACCACTTTCTCTAAATACTGATGAGTTATCTAATAAATATGAAGTTTTTGAGAATATTGAGACCAATTTTAGTTATGATCAAGTAGACATAAGGCTAGGCAATGGCATCAGGTGAAATAATAAAACCTTCACAGTGTGATCAGAGGTTGTGTCCTGAGCTCAGTGTGTTTTTCGCAGGTTTTTGTGTCATTTTCTTCAGTGGCTTTTGGTGCAGTGCCCCCACAGGTGAGGTGAGGAACACATTTTTCAAAAGGTTTGATTCGTTTAACACAGCTGGAAACGTGACAAATGTTGTAATTTTGGTTCCCAATTGAGCAAAGTCTACCAGACTATAAGGTGTGAAAAGGCATAAATGGATATTAGCCAGATGGCACCAACATGCTTTAAATATGATCCTTGGTCCTGTATTTATGGTGTATTCAACCACAGGTATTAGTTACATAATGACACCAGAAGCTGTTTAAGGAAACAACAGTCAACAAGGATTTAAATTGGTGTGAATACTGTTTCGAGACTGCATTCTTATGCTCACCATGTTGGAGGTTTAGTTAATGTCTACATGAGAAGCAACTTTATATGAAATACTAAGCTGTTTTTTGAATGTCTTATGTGGCTTTAAAGCGGTAACTCCGGCAGCTGCCTCAACCACAGAGCCAACTATTGACATTTAATGGCTGCATACAATCACACCTCGGCCCCTATCCCGTAAACAAGCGGCGCCCACTTTTCCAAAGAACAAGTGCTCCTGAGAGGCTCCTTTCCACAAAGTAAGCACCCTCCTCTTCAGAGGTTGCAGGTGACAAGTGCCTCAGGGGTGGCAGTTATGAGAGGAATTAAGTTCTGCTCAGATGGATCTGCTTGTAAAAGCCGTGGGCCCAGACAGAGCAAAATGTATCCCTCAGCAGTATATGTACATAAATCAGGACTCCCTCACTGATGATTGTACAGAACAATAAACACTCAGCTGTTCCTGTCAAAAGAAAAAAACTAAGTGTTTCTCGGAGACCACTCGAGAGAAAACAAACCCACCTTTGTTGGCTTTTGCTACACAAGTACCTCTTTTCTATTTAATTGATGTATCAAGCACTCCTGAAGTAACATCTGTCCAAAGATTACAGTAATATTTCACCTTAATACTCCTGTTTGTTTGCCTCTTGCATCCCAGCAGGAGTTAAGGCAAACTTATTCCTCCAAGATGACTGATGGGATCCACCACCATGGCTGACTCTAAGGATTTCCCTCCACTGAAAGATAAAATGTCCACTTTTATTTTCCCCTCCCCATGTTTAAAGACATTTTACAGCCCCAGAAAGACAGCACTGGCTTTTCTATCATTAGCGATCGTAGAAATCACAGAGTAACAGCTCAGCTCTCAGGTGTTTTGTGACAACATATTTAAAATATGTAACAAAAAGTAGAGGAAAATATTCAGATTTCTAATTGTTTTATCTGTGAAATTTTGATTCAAGAATAAACGAGAAAGAGCAAACATAAGACGCAAAGTGAACAAAAAGTACACCAGCATCTAAAATGAATCAGATTATAATATATGCAACACAATACAATCTGTTGAAATTAGTATAAACAGGCTGACAATATTTGAATAAACTAAAAAAAAAAGAAAAGAAAGAAAAATCCACCAAGAAAAAGGAAAATTGGTTCCACTAGTCACTTTGATAAGGGGAAAAAAATAAATAAAAAATCTAAAATAAATATTACATTTCGTTGCCAAATTCATTGTTGTGACTTTGTGCAATTACAATAAAGCAAGTCTAAGTCTCTTAGTCTAAAATGGCTATATAAATTCAGTCCATTTACCATATTATCTGCCAATGTATCATTTACATCTATACATTTACAGTTGGAGCTTTTCTAAATAGCTACAAATCAGTTTAAAATAGGGACATCAGTCTGATTGGCTGCTACAAATTCAGTACCAGGTAAAGGAACAATTACTGACAATAAAGTCAAAGAACCTCACTAAGAACAAAAGTGTTCATTAAAACACTAGGGTTTAATAGTTCACATAACTGTTTTGACATGTTTGAGCCTGGAGCTGAACCATGAAGGTAGAATGTAGCTGTGCTAAGATTAGCCGTTAACTTTATCCTCTGGAAAGTAATGTGTATTTCATTTGACAGGAAAATTGTTTTTATTTAAAATATGCCTTTTGTTTACCCAAACCATAACATCATTTAGAAGACTTGCTGAAGCTTGGTTAAGATGGGAGATGACCGTTAGCGAGCATCAGCCCTTTGCGGCAAAAAATTGATTAAACTGTCTTAGCTGGATTTCTCCCCTGATGATGGACACCATTATTTGGTTGTTTCCTCTACGTGAGAAAGCAAGCAGCGCTTTGTAAAGCAAGTGTTCAACCGCAGAGCTTGTCACCAAAACAAGCAGGTTATAGATGACAAGTGCACCCCAGGTGTGGCTGTCTCAGAATCAGGTGTTCCTCAGTGGTGGGCCGGGTACTGCCTGCGTCTGTAATTGCTTTGAGCCGTTAGCTCAGCGGTAAACTGAAAGGACCCAATTAAATCCCACAGACGGCTGTGTATGCGTGTGTGCAGGAGATAGGTTGACATGGCGGAGCTTTTGGATTGCACCCAGGGGACTGTAAATAGATTTCTAGAGGCTTCTTCTTCACCTGGGTCCTTTGTGTTTGTTCGTCTGTGTCTTTGTGTATGCATGTCAGTGGTAATGAGTATTTACATGTTTTTTTCACCTCCCACCTTGGCAAAAGCAGAACAGCACCACTATTTTCCTTTCTGTGATGTTGTGTACTTTGTCATCCTTACTCATCCTGCAGTACAGTGATGGCATGCTGAATCAAGGGCCATTAAAAGACATGTGATCTGCATCATGAACGCCTTTATCCAGCAAACCAAGAAGATGTATTCAAGTTTCCTAATATGCTGTGGATTTTGGACTTGTGCTGCTGACACAGTAGCTGCACTTCCATTACAAATGTCTTTGTCGCTATTCTAATGTCAAAAGAATAAAATTTTGCAATTCCATTAAATAAGAAATGAAATTAAAATTACACGTGATTAAGCTTGTTCATGCAATAAGTCATTAAATATCATGGCAGCAACAGATGTAAACAGTTGCAAGAGATTTATTCACCATTCAGCCATGATGCTAGCACTCATCATCTATCAGCCATCAGAGGAGACATCAGCGTTTTATTCAAGTGTTGGAATGTCAAACCCCTTAAACCAACGTATGCAACATTTTGGGGGAATTGCAGTTGGTAATTTTACAGAAGAGCTATGGATTCAACATGTCACTACTTTATGAACTGTGTGATGCTGTGTGAGCTCTGGTGGAACCATATGGACATGCTAGGAAAAAAACAATAACAAACCATCATCCTCCTACCACTTCCTGTCGTCTTCTTTATTGTTTCCGTCAGTACTGTAGTAATACTTGGCTGTTGAACACACGATGTAGAAAAAGTGTTTTCATTGCAGTTTTGTGAAATACATGCACTTTGATATGACCAAGAAATCTCCTCTCTCCAGAGCAAAAACCTTTTATCAAAACATTTGAGTTTTTTTTAAATTGGCTTGTTTCCATTAACCAAATTTATTTTTGGAATTTCAATTTGTGTAGTTTGATTAATGGAATCATGGCTATTACTTTTCCATGATATGTGAATTTTGAAAAAAAGTTTATTGCTTTTCCCCTATAACATCTGAGAGGGTCACAGATGTGCAACTGCAACATATCCGATTTGTTTCCGTCATGCATTCCATTCACAAGACAAAAGCAGCGTCATATTACAATGACTTCTGAACTATTGCATTGTTGAAAAACATGATCCAGTGCAGCGGGAGATAAATTTAACATAAACAAGATGGTAACATAATAGTTTAGAGGTCAAAAATACCAGAAAGAAACCAGCTTATTATTTTGAGAAAAATGCTTTACTTGGCAGTCTAAATCATAAGACTCTGCTGGCTGAAGTGGCCAAGAGAGCAATGAGTCTCTGAGAATGAAAGGTTGAAAAACTCAAACTTTAGTTCACACTCTGCTAGAACTTTGTGAGTTCAGTCATCCAGGAACCAATCCAGACAGGTAGACAATTAAAGACACATAAGCAGTGCATTTCAAATGTTTGTTAAAATTTTTTGTCAAAAATGTTAACAAAAACTATTGGAGAAAAAGCAAGCCTAAAGCCAACAAGAACAAAAGTAGCAAAACAAACTCAGGGCGGCATCACAACCTTGTCTTTTTTTGTTTTTTCACCGTTTTTTTTCTCCAAACCTTGTTTCAGCTCAGTAAATAAACTATCCATCATCGTTAGCAATCTGGCATCTTGGCCTATGAGAAGCCTGGGAAAGCTGTTACCGGGTGCCATAAGATGTGGCGGCTTGCCGGATAGGGCCAATTGCCTCTGAAAGATTGCTCCTTAAAACAAGGTTGTACATGTGTATTATAGGGATGGGAGTGGTGGGGATGGGGTGGGATGGGGGGCGCTGAATGACAACGACGCTTGAAGGGGGAAAGCAGCTGCAACAAATTAAGGCAGAAAATGTTGTATTCAGGCTCGGATTGATATTTTATTTCCCGAGAGATAGAAAGGAGATGTTTGCTTACTCTCTTAGAGAAACTGTCTCACAGGTGTGAGTGTGTGTGTTCAGTTCTTAACTCTCTCGCTGTGAAGACTGAGCATGTGTTTAGCTTTGTTGTG
The DNA here is from genome assembly GCA_903066825.1 of Alfaro cultratus. NCBI lineage: Eukaryota > Metazoa > Chordata > Actinopteri > Cyprinodontiformes > Poeciliidae > Alfaro > Alfaro cultratus. Next base: position 11,096 of record CAEFZX010008099.1, read on the forward strand.
AGCTAGGGAAATGGATCTTCATTGACGCTGTCAGTGTTGAATGTTGCGTTTTGTTTGGCCTGGCTTGGATGTACACAATGTTGAGCATGAATATTTATGGGTTGAAAAATATACAGAAAAGTTTAAGGCACGAGTCAATAATTCAATATGGTTATGTGTTTCAGAACATCCACTGTTGATCTTTTACTGGAGAATGACCGTTCTGAAATTACGATTATGGGATCCATATGGTCATGTAAGGAGTCCACTTTATATTCGGTATTGATTTTGGCTGTTGTGGAAATATCCTCCAGCTCCAATCCATTTTCCTCTCTGTTCACATATCCCAAAGTGACAGAGTTAAATCTCTGAGCTGCATGGGCTGTAAATGGAAAGCAAGACTGATGTGGTTTGTTTGTCATTATAAAAGCCTTCTGGCTTCATTAAAGCTGCAATATGGGACTCATATATTTTTTTCTTTCCACATATTTGCTGAAACTCTCACTATGGCAATGATAATCTGAAAAAAAAGAGAGTTCCTCTGCCCTCCCAGTGCTAACTAGAACTGACCAATCAGAGCAAGGAGGCGGGCCTTAACGCTGTCAATCATTCTCATATGTGAACCATCAGCAGAGCCTGTCATGAATGCTAAGGCTAGTCAGCATATCCAATGATGACAGCAGGTAAACAGTTTTCATATAACAGTGAGTTGTTTCTCCACCATTAGCACTTTTAGCAGCACATTCACAAAGTTGATTGACAGCGCTGAGATTCTCCTCCTGGCTCCGATTGGTTGTTTAAGACTGGGGCCGGGGCATTTCCTCAGACTGCAATAGAAATTCATGGAGGAAGAGGAGATTGATCACGTCACAGATTATCTGTCACATGTCAGAAAACATGAGAAAATCATATTTTCTATAAAAGTTACATGCTGCAGCTTTAATGTAACATAGTATCTTAAATATGTGCCAACTCCTCCATGCAGTGAGTCCTTCCCCTGCCTCGGCTCTATTCAGGCAGGCTTCAAGTATTATACTTTGACGCAACCTTGAAATGGAAGGAATGATAGATTTTCAAAATTTGGTGTGAACACAAATCTTATGATACAAAAGAGTGTGTCACAAAATTGTGTTAAATCCTCCTCAGTCATTAAGTCGTCTGTTAGGGTTTCTCTTTAACAACTTAGCACTACAGGTCCAAGTTTTTGCACCAGTCAGGTTGAAGATTGACAGTTTAATTTCAGTTGACTAGTCCATTAGAAAACATGAATATATCTTATCTTTGAACAGATAAGAAAATGAATGAAGCATTTCACTGCAGCTTTGACTGTATGCTGTATGGAAGGTAGTCTGTAATCGATTAATCGCTAACTGGAGAATCTGGAGAGCAGAGCAGTAGCCAAACTGTAGAATAATCAATTGCTAAAATAATTGTTAGTTTCAGCCCCAGTACATCCCTTGATTAAGGGTTATTTTATTGGAAATAAAATATGTTAAGATAACTATGTAAAACCTTTACTTTCTTCCTTTTTTCCTTCTTTCTTTCTCTTTTAAATTGCAATAAGAACTCTCTAATTTGGAGAATTTCTCATTACATTGATAGATTTCAACAGATAAGAAAATCATTATCATTTTAAGATGGCTAAATATTGTACCATACTGATTAATATTTAATGAGGCTGAAAGTTCTTCTTAGTTAACCATAGCTGATTATCACACTGGTGCAGATTACACAGTGTGACTGTATTTTATTTCAGACTTGAAAATATGTTCAGGTTATAAATAAACGCTGAGTTTCTAATGCATTATTTGAGAACTGGGATGAATAATTATGTAATAATGAATATTTAGTAGTTTAAAAATGCATAAGATAAAATATACATTTAAATACAGTTGAATTAAGACTATTTTTATGAAAATATTTTGTGATCTTTTCTCCTCCCTTAGAAAAATCTAAAAGACCAAACCCAGAATGGAAAGGCGTTTATTTCTCAAAACTTTTATTAACATCACATGAGTCACATGATCAACAACCGTGTGTTTCTACTGGCACAAACCAAGAGGAAGGATACAACAGGAGGTAGTTAATGGAAATGCTTAAATTGAGAAATTGTGTTTTTTCGACATTAGCAGAAAATCAACAAAGTTTTGCGCACATTTGTAATGGAAAAGTAGCTCATGGCTCTGATGCACTTCCACTTGTTCAATCTCAGCAACTCTCAGAGATGGCAAACAAGATGGATAACAGAAGAAAGTAGCAAATTGTATTTAGCTGTGGGATATCGAACGATAAAAAATTGGCTTAGAGACTGCAAAGATACAAACACTTGGGTGAGTAGAAATTTTGGAGTTTTGTTTTATTAGGTTAGTGGAATAATAGTTCGGTGAGACTAGCCAGCAGAAGACAATGCAGCTGGGTGAGGAACTGAGCAAAGGAGCTGGAAGAAATGAACCAATGAACTCAGAGATGAGCATCCAGGGATGCATCAGAACAAAGAAGAACACCAAACGGTAATGATTGGCAATACATTAAGAATCTAAACCGATACACACAAAACAAACACAAGAAAGAAATCAGAACCAAAATGAGTAAACCAGATATGGGAGGCTGAAGGCAACGAAGCCAAAAAATAACTACAACCCTACACGATCCAAATACTGAGGCAATATGACAAACAACCCACTGAGACTTATGGATCTTGGAACTTTGTGTCTTATAAAACATTGGAAAATGGTCTGAAAATTCAGCCTGCTTATTAACTCACCCTAAGATGTGTAAAAAATACAGTATAAGCACATAATATTAATATGATGAGAAATCTTATTTTGAGGGCAGGTAATTGTCTAATTGAGTTGAAGAAAAAAAAACAGTACAGAGGCTTCCAAAATATTTCGTAAGATTTTTTACCCTTTCATTTACCAGCGTTTATCACATCTGTAGCTCAGTCTCCAATGCAAATGTGAACAAAACTTTATTGATATTCTGTTAATGTCAAAACAACTCAATTTCACAATCAATAAGCTCAATTAAAATTACTCACAAACTGTGAGTTAGTTTGTTCATGCAAGAAGTCATTAAAAACATCATCCTCCTTCCACTTCCTGTCACCTTCGTTGTCTTTTCCGCCAGCAGGCTCATCTGGTTGTTGGTCACATGACTCATGATGCAACAAAAGTGTTCCCATTGCAGTTTTGTGAAAAATTAAAATTTTGACTTACAGCAGAAAAACACCATATCCAAACGCAAAAACATGATTATTTTTTATTTTTATTTTTTCAGTTGGCGTGTTTCCATAAAGAAAATTTATTTTTGTACTTCCATTTTAAGGTCAATGACTTGGTTTGATTGAGACTTGTGTTAAGAACCTTCCATCCTTCAATGCTGTTCATAGCAAAATATCTGAATGGGTTTCCAGTTTAATACCAATCCCACATAGTTTTGAGTCAATAATGCTGAAGTCTGAAGCGCAGACAACAAAGCTGCGTTACATCGTACATTTGAACCAATAACCTTCTTACTTTTTAGCAGTAGTACACTAAACCATTGTTCCACTTCTTTCTTAGATGATTGAGTTGCATAACTGTAGATAAATTGCTGGACTTAATGGACTCTTTCAAACATGAGCGTTGCAAATGTTGGAGCTCATGCTTCATTGGCTGGAATTTTAACCACAGCACAGGTGGATGTTGTTGGGATGGATTACATGGCTAGTGAACAGGAAAATAAACACCTGTAGAAGATAACTGGGGCATCTTGGTGTGCTGGATGGTTTCCAGTGATTTAAAACCCTAGTTTATCACACACATACAAAGCAGGATGAATGCATGTTTTTTGTTTTACTTATTTTTCCTTAAAATTGGAACTGTAAATGTTGTTGGTTGGACCATTGGCCCCACAGAGATGTCTCTACTATAGGAAGTGTTGGACAAAACACAGAGGTACAGAGTAAGAAATGAGATTAAAATCACAGATGAATGAACTTCTTCATCCAATAAGTTATTAAAAATCATGGATGTAAACAGTTACATAAGATATTTTGATAATTCTGCCATGGTGTTAGCAGTCATCATCTATCTTCCATCAGAGGAGATGTCGGCGCGATAAGCCTCGCCTCAAAATGCTACAATTCACTACAATTTTTGAGGAAATTGTAGTGAGCGATTTTACAGAAGAGCTTTGGTTTCAACATCTTGGAATGAGACATAAATTTTTATGAACTATGTGAGGCTGTGAGAGCTCTGGTGGAGGCAGCTGCACGTTGTCAGAAAATAAAAACAAACCATCATCCTCCTAACACTTCCTGTTGTCTTCTTCATGGTTTCTGGCAGTAGTAACATCCAGCTGTTGATCACGTGACTCGTGATGCAAAAAAAGTGCCTCCACTGCAGTTTAGTGAAATACATCTATTTTGATACAAAATGAAAAACCACCTCATCATCGAGAAATGACTTACCAAAAAAAGTGTTTTTTTCAAAATTGCCGTGCTTCCATTAAGCGGCTATATTTCTCCAATTTTAATTTGTGCAATTCTATGCGCCATCATACCCTTGTATGATGGTCAATATTCCATTTATTCACTGGTGCGTGTCCAGTAAATAAATGGCCATGCTCTCATTTATTCACTATACACACCTTTGATAAACTACGTAGTTCCAATACAACCTTGGACCAATTCAAAGATTGCCCACCAGTTAGTCGTACAATCACACACACACACACACACACACACGCACGCACACACACACTATTAAATACCTGTTGGATCAATAATGTGCAACATGTCTACCAATCAGTAAAAAAGTGACATTTTAAGTTTTGACCAAACTTTCCATTATTTTAGTAATGAAAAATATCAATGCAAAATTAATGGAGAGGTTTATTAATAAGAAATCAGTACCCTCAGTGGATTTCCTATTGCTGACAAGGTTCCGTAGCTGGTCTCAAATGCATAATTCAGAGACTAAAGGAACATTCAAACAGTTGACCTTTGTTAGAGGCAATGCCAGAATCATTTGTCAAAGACGTGTGACAAGGTTGGAAGAGGGTAGAGACAAATCACAGAATAAAATATAAAACAGCCAGTAAAAAACAAACAAAGGCTTTGACTTAACAGAAAGCAGTTATCAGAATACACTCATCTACAGAGTTTAGCCATGTTGAGAACCCACAATGAAATACTTTATTTTGGTTATTTGACTGAACAGGTCCGTTTATATGTGGGAATCCGAGCTTCTGTTCCTGCATCACCTCCATTTCCACAGCAGTAATACTCATAATGAACTTCCCTGTTTTCTTCTACAGAGTGGTAATATCTCTCAGGTGGTCATTCTAGCTGAGGGAAAGTGTGTTATCCATCTACATAATTATTAAACATAAACTGACTCACCCTGTCTTCTAAAGTGCTTTGAGTCTCCTCCTTTTGTTTGATTAATTCACACCTGCAGCATGCTGTATGTGCTGACTCTTAGGGAAATTTAAATGAGTCCCACTCCCTTCATCTCTTCCTCTTTTTCTTCTGATCACCCCGCTGGAACTCAGTAGAAATTTTTGGTTTGGTAATCTCTCTGAATGCTTTGGACAAAAGACAAAAAAAAAGGAAGGTGAAGGGGTGCAAAGATGCTGAGGCCTGAGATAACACACCACACAAAACCTGCAGTACTTTGGAGCAGTAAGTAGAAATTCACTAATCCATCATAGCAACATGCTATCAGTGTATAAATCCTGCTCTGATGCGCAGAGCAAACAGATTGCTCCTCTGGTTTGCTTTCTCCTCTGGCTGGAATTGATCCTCTCAGTTCAGAGGGAATGTTTGAACTGAAAGCGGCTTACCAACAACGGCTTCGTTTCTGTTCTTAGACTTGTTTCTGTTACACAATCAATCAGTCAAATTTTATTTGTATAGCACATTTCAGCAGCAAGGCATTTCAAAGTGCTTTACATCATAACAAACACAAAAACACACAAAGTCATGCAACATAGAATCAACAATCAAAACATTACATTAAGTCAAGTTCCATTATTAAATTTGTAATTGATTACGTTTCAAATGCAATTCTAAACAGGTGGGTTTTTAAAGGAAGTCAGTGTTTCAGCCTTCAACACCTTCTTAATATAATGGCCTAAGTCATTTTTTGACAAAAATGATTTTGGCAAAAACAACCACTTTCGGGGGAAAATAAAAATAAGAAAAGACACAGGCCGTTATTTTAGGAAGGTGACGATGTGATACTGTCAGGATCCATGTTTTTCTGTGTGTTTATTTTTGAGTTTTCTGTGTCTTCTGTGCTCTCCATGTTGTCCTGTCTCCCCTTGATTACTCCCAGGTGTGTCTCGTTCCCTGATTACCTCATGTGTATTTAATGTCACCTGTGTCTATGTGTCTTTGAGGGAAATGGGATTAAGTCAATGTTTAATTAGTCCGGTGATGGATTTTCTGTATACTCCGCCTTGGATACAAAAGGAGACGGAAGTTGATTTAAAATTATTGGAGGAAGGTAAACAAATAGTAGAGCGAGAGGTGGAAGGTTATATAAGAAGGGAATATGGTGAATACTTACAAATATATACAGATGCGTCAAAAATGGTAAATGATAGAGTAGGAGTAGCGTTTATAGTTCCTGATTTAAACATTATGGAAAATAAAAGAATAACGGATAGTTTGAATGTATATACGGGAGAGTTAATGGCCATTTTAATGGCATTAAGGTGGAGTGAAAAATTAAATAGAAAGAAGGTTTTAATTTGTTCTGACTCAAGCAGTGCACTAACAAGTATTATGGAGCAAGAGTCAGAAGTAAGAAAGGATATTCTAATAGATATAAATAAATCAATTTATAAAATGGAAAAAAATGGATCTAGGGTTAAATTTATTTGGATTCCGGCTCATGTTGGAATAACAGGAAATGAATTAGCAGATAAATTTGCAAAAAGTGCGACAAAAAGGAATGAAGTAGAACTTAAAATTAAGGTTAGCAAAAAGGAGATCAGAAATATGAGTAAAATGTATTACAAGAAGAAATGGCAGGAACAATGGGAGGGTGAAAAGAAGGCAAGATTTTATTATAGTATTCAAAAAAAAGTGGGGGAGGGTAGAAAAGAAAATAGAAATAAAAAAGAGGAAGATATTATATCTAG
>CAEFZX010008100.1:0-15435 GCA_903066825.1 Alfaro cultratus
GCTATTAAATCAACACAACAATATCTTTGCTTGTCCAGCTGCTACAGATGCAGTTTGCTAGCTCTGGCTAGTTCACTTTGACTATCCAATCAAAACGTGTGAATACACTGACGTTTCCGTACGCCTGCTAGAGGGCCTTGGTGTCGCCAACTCAAAATCTGATTGGTTGAAGCAACAACTTGATCGACATTTATTTTATGCTACAGGGCCCACAGAACTGATTGTGAAGGCCTCCAGGCAGATTTCTTTGACCCTGGCAACAGTGGCTGAAATGTGATTGGTTAAATGCTTAAATATGAAAATACACGTCTGGAAGCAGCGCAACCAGGGGGCTAGCAATGAAAGGAAGCGGACAGACCATTTGGAATTATTTAATACGTATTCACGGACAAAATATAATTAACATCAGTCTGTGATTCAGATATTGGTGGATTATCTGTCTGTAATCCACCACTGGATTACAGACAGACGGACATAAGGCTCTGCTGTCTCTTTAGAACAGAGCCTCTTTTTTGTATATTTTTTGGAAAGTTCTCGAAAAAGACATCCCCAAAATGACTTCCATATATCTCAGGAACTACAAGTTCCTGAGAACTTGTTCAGGTATCAAGATAAAGGTAATATTCCAGAGAATACTCTAGATGTCTAAAAATCTACATTTGTATTACTGAGAAAGAACAAATACATATGGCACACAGTGAAAAAAACGTACAAAATAAAAATAATAAATTCTAATAAAATATATTAGGTAATGTGGATTTTCCTTAAAAGCATGTAGTGGAAACCCAGAACCTCTAGCAATTCACAATACGGGTTCTGACCAATTACTGGACCAAATTTCATTCCAGCAAACTGAAGCATAGACATTTTAGAAAGGTATTGGTTGATAAAATTACAGGTGAACATTCCAAGTGTGCCATTTTTGGACTTTTTGGCACCATGAGTGCAATTACAAATTTCACTCTCTTTATTTATTTATTTATTCCCCCAACCTATATCTTGCTATAAATATTATTTGCAATTAATAACAGTGATTTTTTAAAAACGATTTAAGAATGAGTTACTACTAAAAGCACAGTCCTGGGCGCTCTGGTTATAAAATCATTGAACAATGCGTCGGAAAATCAAACCTACAGGGCAGGTTTTCTGCAGCCCATTGGTTGGTTTGGGTGATTGACACATCTAACAGCCAATAGAATCAGGGGGATTGCAAAATCCCACAGCAACATTATTCACCAATCGCAAACGAGCTAAACGTATTTGCGTAAATGACCGGAAAGCTCCAGTAGTGCCCCAACAAAGGAAGTCGTTTAAGTATAGGCGGTATCCATGGAGACAGAAAAGTTGAAAATAGTGAGGAATCACATCAGTGTGACACAAGAACAACGGATTACAGTACCTGAGTGGAAATATTTACTCTAACATGAGTAAATATTTGCACATAGCAGAGTCTGAGTTTGATAGTCTAGTCTGATTGGTAGTTTGTTGCACTGTCGTTGCTGCATGTTTACCAGGTGTGAGTCGTTAGCATCTAATTAGCGCCTAATTATGTTTTTTTTTAAATTATTATTTTTTTTATTTTATTTAAATGCTTAGTAGTTGAACTGGGTGTTGTTGAGAAAGAAAATGTTATCATCATTCAGATGAGCTTTTGCCCATTACATAGATATGCAATATGCCTATATTGGTTATTGTATAGCATGTGCTTGGATTGGTCTTGTTAGTAGAAGTGCTGCAGGACCCAATATTGGGTCTGTTTTGGACCATAGTGTTAACAATCCATCTGTCTATGATCAAAAAGTCTATTACAATTACATAGACAACTTAAGTGTTTGCTTTTCAAGATAAAAAGCGAAGAGTTTATCTGCAGCGGTAGTCCACTGTGCAGCAAACTGTAAGAAACAATCGAGTCGGTCGTCACATCGCAGACTGAAAACACAAGCCAAGGAAAACTGTGAGCTCTGCACACATAGTCTGGTTTGGTTTTAGGTTTCAGTGCTGTAAACACATTATTGGTAAATTTGGCTGAAAAACAAGTGATTGGTCTAAAACCATATTCAGTATGCAGAAAATGTGATCTGATTATTAGCTGCTGAAAAAAATGACCTCGTATGTCTGAGCTTGTGGTGCATTTGTAGTCTTTTGATGGTAACTGTGCACTTGGTTTCTCAGTAGGCAGTCTTTCCAGAAATGAATGTTTGTTTCTAAGAAAACGGTTTCAATCTCCTCACAGCTGAGCCAACATCTGAGAAGAGGAGCTGGCAGAATTATTTGATTGAACCAAAACTTATAGCAATTTGTAATTGTATGTTTTTCACAGGTCATGTGACTGCATTGCGTGGTCAGAAAAGGACTTGGCTAAGATACGCTGTGCCCAGCAGTCTGCAGAAACAGATAGCCCAGAAAACAGGCACTGTGCATGTAATAATATGTTGGAGAGCCATCACTGTCCTAAACGTCTGTCAGGCCAGGAGCACATTCATAATCATCTACAAAATGAAAACAATGTTGTAAAAATAACTCAGGACATTTACAGATTCATCTCGTACATGCCTTAGTTTAATATCCATGGAGCTCCATTATTTATAGAAATATTTTCCAATGCACAGCTATTTAATTTCAATTGTCATAGAGGTTAGTAAAAATTACTACTACTACTAAAACCACAGACTCACCAAAGCTTTATTCACACAGTGATTCAGACTTGATATCAAACCCACAATCATCTGACTGCTATCAAAATAAGCAGGCATTTGATAAGATCAAATCTAACATAAATTAGTGATTAAAGTTCTGAAGTTGCTCACATTTCATGCATCAGTTCAAACTTTACACATCTAAATGACCCCAAAATGTATTAGAGCATCATAAATCTGTTTCCTTTCCTACATTTTGATACATTTTCAGATGAATTAGTGGCGCCAAGGGACAGTTTGTAGAGCAGTTTACACACAAAGCTGTTAGCTGTCTGTCTCTCTGTGGGGGATTTTGCTGAATTCAGGCTTTTTGTTTGCAGAATGTTTCTCTAAGAATGTCATGATTGCAAAAGATATGAAACGTTGATACTGATGGAAGATATGACCATGCTGGTGTTTTTAAGAAAAAGAGCTCATTTGTGAAAAACAATGGAGATATCAGATAAAACTGCTAGAATGGAATTCATGTTACTGATGATACTGCCTGGTGGTTTCTCACACACAGACGCACACACAAGAAAAACAGGATGTGGGATAACACCCTTAATCTACAAGAATATACAGTTGTGTGTGTGTGATGAAGAGCTATGAGTTTAAGCATGTTGTGAAGCACTGTGGTGAACAGTGTGTGAGTCATGCAGTGGTGGGAGGTGGCAGAAATGTGAACGAGTTACATTCAATTTCCTTCAGTAAAACAGAGCTTCATGACACATCCAGTTGCCTGTTTTGGTATCATCGGTATAGGCTACAATAATTCACGTTCACAGATCAAAGCATTCTAGAGTCAAATACTTCCTGAATTCAGCTAATCAAAACCCACACAAGATACCACATCCAGGCAGGAAGAATCAGGAAACCTTTTGAAGGGAAGCCATCAGTTTTTAGCCTCAGTGTTTGAAACTCAGTGTTTCAACTGTTCTGCAGTTTTCTGGAAGTTTGTTCCAGATTTGCGGTGCATAGAACCTGAATGCTACTTCTCCATAACTGGTTCTGGTTCTCTTACTCATCCCTGGAACCAGAACCAGAAGACCTGAGATGGAAGATTGATACAACAGTAGATATTTAGCACATTTTGGTGCAAAGCAATTCTGTTATGTTGTAACAGAAGTAATTTAAAATCTATTCTGTCAGTGTAAGGACTTTAGAACTGGGTGATGTGCTCTATCTTCCTGGTTTTAGTGAGAACACCAGCAGCAGCGTTCTGGATCAGCGTTTTTTTTTTTTTCTTAGGCAGACCTTTGAAGACACTTGCAGTAATCAATGTGACTGAAGATAAATGCATTGATGGGTTTCTCTAGATCTTGCTGATACATTAGAACTCTAATCCTGGAAATGTTCTTCAGGTGATAGAAGGTCGACTTTGTAACAGTCTTTATGTGACTCTTCATGTTCAGGTCCGTGTCCATCATCACACCCAAGATCTCAGGCCTGATCATCAGTTCCTAGCTGTAATAACTAACCTAACTGTTCCTCTTTAGTTCTAGAAACAATAATTTCAGGTTTCTCTCAGTGAGCTAGAGAAAGTTGTGTCATATTCACACATCAATTGTTCTGTACATCTTCTCAACATTAAGTGTATTCATACTCATCTTGTGACATTGTAATGTAGAGCTGTGTATCAAAAGTGATGTAAAGCACTCTGAACTGCCTTATTGCTGAATACAACTAGACTTGACTTGACTTGGTCTCATCAGTCCAAAGAACTGACCAAGGAGTCTCTGCCCTTATGCCTTTTGGCAAACTCTAGTCCAGCCTTGGTCTGAGTTTTCTTCAGACCAAGAGAGACAAGAAGTGACTTTCTTATTGTCTCTCTCCCATAAAGCTTTGACTGGTGAAGAACCAACAGTTGTCTGCACAGTCATTCCATCTGAAGCTTGAATCTCCTTTAGTGTAGTCATGGCAACCTGGTGTCTTCTCTCTCTAGTCTCCTTGATGGTCTCTCAGGGGACAGTCTGACCTAGGCAGATTCACCAGATTCCTTCCATGCTGATGACTTAACTGAACTCCAGGGGATGTTCACTGTAGGCTGCATTCACACCAGTCTTGTTTAGTATGGAAAGCCTGGTTTGTTTACGGAGGTGTGAATGTATCATCTAACTCTGATACGGACCAAAAAAGCTACATGTGTTGTGCCTAAAACCGTTGGTCTTGATTCAGTAGAAGTAAAGTGTGGTGTGGTTAGAATGCATACGTGAACACCAACTGGACTGGAGACCACTCAGTCTCTTTAGAGGTTTTCGTATCGTTTCCTCCAGTGGTTCTTGGTGCATTGCCACCACAGTCGAGGGGGTGAACAAGTTACTCAAATGGTTTGGAGTGTTTGTCACAGTGCAGTGTGACAATAAACCTCATAAGATGAAAATGGAACAACTGTTGCAATTGTGTTCCCCAATCAAACCAAATCTATCTGGTGTAAAACACCCTTGGAGATTTTTTTTTATCCATCCCCTGACTTATGGTTTTAAATATCCTTTAATCTAATTGGTTGGAGTGTTCTTTAGTCTTCATGCTGTGGTGGTAGCCAAGAATACTAATGAACCAGTGAATGACCCTTCCAGAACCAGTTGTCTTTATACTACAATCACTGGAGACACATTCATTGCACTCAGTTGTTCTCCATTCCACTTATTGTGAAACTGATAGCACAAGTTAGCTGGACCTCTATTGAATTAGGTCGGTCACTTTAAAGTGACTCTGTCCTCTGTCCCTGCCCTGGTGAAGGGCCGGCTAACCATCCAGCTAACAAACAAACAAAAAAATACTCTGAAAATGGGGCTTTCTGAACATTTGAAGCAAAGTTTGCAAGATTCACATGCTATCACTGAAAAACCTCCTCACTATCTCAGCGATCTAAAGTTCTTACTGGGGATAAAAACAACATGACGAGACAGGAAAAAGAGTCGCCCACAGAAACCAGAGATACCACCGTGCATCTTGGTGCAAGCAAACTCTTTACAGTCTACCACTAACAATCCATCATTGAATGATCACAGCAGAGTGTCTGTAGAGGTTTAACATGTTTATTCTTTGCTACAGAGGAAGAAGACAGCACTTCTAAGATGTCACGCCTGAACTTGAACATTTTTATCTTCAATTTATTTTTTCTGAGCCCAGAATTTGTCTTCAGTTATGGTAAGAAGCAATTTACCTAGTAGTTGAGGTTTGTTCACATCTTTTAAACACCTGCCTTAGATAGAAAACCTTTTAGATGAATTTCAATGATAAGCAGAGCTTTATGAACTGACTCTTAACTAGGATTAATTGAATATGTGTGATTGAAATGAAATTACTGTTTTTGATAAAGAACTTCAAGACAATGTTCATTGGGAATTGATGCTATATAAATATACTGAATTGATTTGAATTTGCTGAAATGCCAATGTGACCTGAAGCACCACTGGGACTACAGAAAAATTTTTCTTTTTTAAACTTCTTGTTTCTTTAGAGAAATAAATTGAGGCCTTTTAATTTCAGATTTGTACTGCTGAATTAACATATTTTTTTCTAATATATTTGTATTTGTTACCTGACTGCAGTTCCCAGGAGTAAACTGTTTCTTTTTCAACCCTCAGATTTTAAGGTGATCCAGCCAACATCGGTCTCGGTTCAGCATGTGAACCAAAACCAAACCGCCTCAATCAACTGTGAATATGACTCATATGAATCTAAACTTCTGGATATTCGACTGTACAGAATTTCACAGTGAGTGTTGTGGTGATTGCTGCTGGAATCACGCAATGAGTCAAATATTTTTTTATTTTTTTATTAGATCTGATGGGGCTGAAAATGGCTGCTGTTTGTTTGTCACAGAGGGAAGAAGTCAATCCTTAAATGTGTTAGTTTATATTTATGTTTAGTTGTGTTGAAAAATGAATCCTCTCCCCAGTTTGAGCTGTGAAGCTAACATTCACGATGAGGAACTTTGTTTTGTGAAGCAGTCTGTTTGTGCCTGCTGTTCCACTGTGGGTTCAAACCACAGCTGCATATCATCATCATTTTCTTACCAATCATCTCATGAGTAATTTAATATACATAGATTACCTGCTAGTTATTGTTTTTTTTATGTTCTTTTTCACACATTTTTCGTCTGTTCTTCATACTCACTTTTTAATCTATTTTACTCAAGGAAAGTCTTAAACACAGAGTTGGATTTGTTTTCTTGTTGAAGGGTTGTAAAGATGTAGTCTGTTAATCAGATGGCAACCCCCCCCCCCCACACACACACACACCTACACACACACACACACACACACACACACACACACAAACACACTCATAAGCATAGATAGACATAAACAGACTTTAATGAGATTCAACTGTGCATCTAAAACGTACATATTGAGTGAAACTGCATTGCAAAATAGTAAAGCCAAGTGCAAACCGAATGATTATGATTCTATACCTGCAAATTTGTGATGAACAAACTTCACAAAATGTAAAAACAAAAAATTCTGTTTCCCCAAGAAATGCAGCTGTGTTTGTTTTATATGGTTATCAGCTGCAGTTGTGAAGTATTGGCAAAATGTTACTGCAAATTTGTCTAAGGCAGTTATTTTTGCAAAGGTATCACATTATTGGCTTTATTACATTTAAAATGGCCCAAATGATTACATTATGGGATATTTTTCCTTTATTGATTATTACAGTGTGTGTTTCTTATACCATGTGTCCTCTCCTAGCATTCTGTTTGTGTCCATCTGTCTTGTTGACACAATGTGGGGTCAACAGATCTGAAGGAAGTTTGAATATTCTGAAAACTGCTCATACTCTACGTTTATCTGTAAAGCATTGTGGGCAAGATGGTTAACACATTTTAGCTTCATGTTGTCAGCATGTAGCTGGTGTATCTGAAGAGAGTGTCCCTTCTTGTCCCCATTCAGCTAAAGGCTGACATAATGTCACAATTAATGTAACTAAACCAGCGTTTTAATTGCATTAATTGACCAAATTAAGCTCCATTCAGTAGACTGTAACATTGATTCCATGTACGAGCGAGAATGCTGCAGACAGCAGAGTTTAGATATTGTTTTAATAAACTGCTTCTTATTTTAATTATTCTATCCAGTGGATGAGTCTCTGTCTCACTCCACTCCTGTCCCACATTCTGCACATCTCAGCCCCAAACCCCCAGGACTCATCCCTTCTATTCATGTCTAAACCGTTGTTGTTTTTGGCAGCCATTTTAGTTTTAGTCTTTTCTGCAACAGTTTTCACTTCTGAGGATGTGGAGAGGTACCGGGTGGATGTTTTGAAAAGGGCGCAGATGTTGAAACAATGCGGTGTGTCTGACTGTACGCTCTCTTAAAACAGAGCTTAATATTAATGATAATATCAAAATGACAGTGTTCCTTTACACAGTTATTGTATTTAATAACTTTAACATGACAATTCTGTTGAACCGATGAGCTTGTTGAATTTAACACTGGGGGGATTTTAGGTCTCGCCATAAAGGTTGTGGTGGCCTTAATGTTTCCCATGTTTCAGTCATTTTTTACTGCCAATTCTGTATTTTACTAGACGGCTCAGATGTTCTACACGTAACAGTAACACACATAAGTTAGTGAGGTGAGGAAAGCACAACCAAGCAAACTTTAGTCAGAATTTAGAGCCCAAGTGTGGCAGGAGATATGTGGAAAACTTTAAGTTCACTATTTATCACAAGCCAATTGTCCAGTAAGATTATAAGTATATTATGTAGTAACAGTTATTGTAGCTTCCCTTTGAAAAAACATAACACTTCCCCTATCTGTGCCCTCTGTCCCTCACACCTTTTTCAGCATTGCAACAGTTTAATTTGTTAAGCATGCATGGTTATGTGCTAACACATGTAAGCATGCATGTGATCACATGCTTACAGAGCCATCTTCAGACACACCATGAGCATTCATGCTCTAGGATCATTTCCAGTCTTGCCAGTTGGATGGTGTGGTGTGTGTTGCACTGCAGCTGCAGGCTTAAACACTCTCCTTCACTCTATGGGTTCATAATTACTGCAGAATCCGTCCCACTGAGTAGAGACACAAGGAGTGTAGTGTTTGTTTAGTTCATCTGACCCCCATGGTAAATTTGGTCTAGAACCGCCATTGCCTTCAGGTGTCTCTTAAGACTCACAGTGTTCTGTCCACACTGTTGAAGTCCACATTTACCTCCATCTCCCTCTATAACTTTTTATTTTTTCAAATGGTTTATAGCCATAAAATAAGTCTGTAGGTTTTTTCTGGGGTTTTCTGGACTTATGGACCAGATAAGACCTTTAGGCTCATTATAATGTGCGGTTATAATATTCCTTTGTGATTAAAGCCATAAAGGTATTCGTGAGGAATCATCTTAGCTTTAGATAAACAGATTAAAATCACAATAGGCAGAAATGTCATTCGTTTTGGATGTCTGAGACCACCCACTAACATTTTTGTCTAGCTTCGTTTGTCACCAAAAACTCACAGATGTCTCCTCATGTTTTAGTCATCAGAGAGTTATATTATTTTTGTCATCATCTTATTATCATAATGAAAAAAGAGACGTCAATGAAGTAATTTTGTCATAGTCATTGTTGAGACTACTCTAAACCATCTCAATGTTATTGCTTGTGTCTACATCCTCTTGGATGTAGAGACATCATGGATCTACCATGAGGTTCCTGACTTACCTCATGGACGTCTCTTACCCGATATGAGTCTCTGTTGACCCTCCCTGCCTGATCTTTGTCCCGTCATTATTTTTCTGCTTCCTGGTTTGGATGGTTGTTTCATTAACTCACATTCTGTTCTGACTTTCATTCCTCATCTCACATGTGTGCATCTTTCATCCTTTCTCATTGTCTGTAATCAAACTATCAATTCTAAAACAGATGCATTGTCTGCTACATCTGATATTTTTTATTTTTATTTTCTGTGGGAATTTCTTCATTATTTCCTCGTAAATATGTGAAGATTTGACATATTTCTACTACTAAAAATGTCTGTTGTATTTTCTCATCTTTTCTTCATGGGTTGCATGAAAAACTTTTGCATTCACATTAAAGAGCAAATAAATATTTTGCTCCAAATTTGTCAGATAAGTTGATTCAGTATCTGATTTATGCTTTGACTTTTAGGAATGGCAAAGAAGAGATGCTGTGTCAGAAGGGACAGACTTCCTGTAAAGATGTCACCCTGACTCTGAGTCCCACCAAGTTTGTTTTCACTTTACGAAACATTAAACCAGAAACAATAAGAGCTGCCTATCAGTGTGAGATAACAGTGGAGTATAATGGTTTGGATCACGTCAGGAGAGGAACAAAGACCACGCTGTTGTATGGTATGTAACCCAATCCACAATAAAAACAGAAAGTGTTCCTTTGAAAATACTGTATTTTATTACTTAACAATCCCAACGCAATACTTAAGCAATGGCTTATGTAAAAAGGATTTATCGTCCATCTTTGGTTAAGGAAAACATTTAATTGTTGAGATTTTTGAATGTGGCACAATCATTAACATAATAATGTAAAGTGGTTATTTGGATTTGTGTCATGAAGTGTCATCTCAGCAAACAGAGCAATGCAGTATGAAACTTCTTCTTTGTTGCAAGGAGTCAGTTATACTGTTTTGGTATAAATCAATTTCATTCTATCAAAGTGAGCCAGCAGGTCTTACCTGGCTCTATGTTTCCTTACCAATCCTTTTAAAACCTCAGATTATAATGAGATCCAGCCGGAGGTTCAGAATGTGAATCCAGACCAAACCGCCTCAATCAGCTGTGAACCGAAGGCAGAGGGAGCCACCATTCAGGTAGCACGACTGTACAGGATTTCACAGTGAGTACCTTCACAATGGCTTCTACATTTATTTATCAATAAAGACCAGAAGTCAGTTCCTATCTAAACAGACATCTATCTGTGCATTTAGTTGACTAAATGTTTGATTTATGTTTCAACTTTTAGAAATAACTCAGAACAGATGGTCTACCCGAAGAGCAGGGCAGACTCCTGCTCTAATGTCAACACACATCAGTGCAATGACAGCAAGGTTGTTTTCACTTTACAAGACGTTGGACCAGAAGAAATGAAATTTACCTATCAGTGTGAAATAATAGTTAAAGAAAAGGATGTGGTTTACATTGAAAGAGGAAAACTAAGAAAACTACAGGAAAGTAAGTATTTACAAATACAGATATGTTCATATTTCTCACTTGACAAAAAAAAAAAAAAAAAATCAGTGAAAAAAAAGAGATGAAAATCAAATCTCTCACAAGCTAGTGTCTGGTTGTCACAAACACTGAAGCTTTTCATGTGGTAAAATAGACTGAGTCATATTCAATAAATCAGAATATATGTGCGCATGAGGCCCATTGTCAGATTTAAAGTACCTTCTGAAAATATCCTTTAAGAAAGCATTAAACAAGCCCACATTTCTTTATTAAATATGCTTTTATGGTGTAATGCAGTGATCCCCAAACTACGGCCCGCGGGCCGCATCCGGCCCGCCTCCACATTTGGTCCGGCCCCCTGAACAATACCAGAGAGTATTTTAATAAACCATAAGCCGCTACTTTTTTCCGGTGCAGCTTTTCTGTGTATTTTTCTTCAACCGCCAGGGGGCGCTATAGCAGGAAGTGAATCATTGGAAGTCAAAATTGGAAATCAAAGAAGAAAGTGCTCATATTGTAATGTAATATTCAAGCCTTAAATGTCATGGTTTTATTAGCTCTAATTGAAAGAATCCTTATAATTAACAGAAATAAAGGCTCTATCTCTCTGTGTGAAATTAATCTATATAACATGTCTGACTAAGTAACAAAAATCCTGACATAATTGGACTTCTTAATATTCTAATTTATTACATGAATCTGTACCTTCAGCAGAAACACAAGAAAGAGAAGGAAAGAAAATTTCAGCTACTGTACAGATTTTAGTCTGAATGTGGTTTATTTAAATGTACATGTTCTGATACAGATTTTCTTATTTGCATATATTTGCAGAATATTGGCTCTTACCACCTACCGTAGCCAGCGTCACCATTTTTATTAGCTAATCTCTGGCTGCATTATGTAGCAGAGCTCTGACAGCTGGAGCGGTTCACACTGACAGCTGTCAGCGAGGAGGAAGTCATTCATCCCACAATATGACTCCCTCTCACCAAAGGCAGAAAGGAGCTGCACAATTTGAAATCATTGGTTCTTGGACTAAAATGTAGTAACTAAAATAATGTGTTGTTACTAGTAATGGGACCACATAGTAGATCTGTGTCTGTACAGTTAGAATATTCCAAGATGAATTCGTTTCTAAGGTCTATTTTCATGTTTCTGTGGTTTGTCTTGTTTGTAATCAGGTGAAATCAGGTGCCCTCCTCATGATAAGTCTGCACTGGAATGGATTCTGATTGGTCTGCTGGCCCTGATGTTCCTGTACAGCTGTGTGATCACCTGCCTCTACATCAGACTGTCAGCCACCGCCTGGGTAACTAATTTCTGATTTTACTCATTTTAAAGTTTACAGAAACTTCTTCATGAAGGATGTATTTATAGCAAACTTTCCAGCATGGAGACTATCAATAATATTATTTATAATTTGGGGGAAAAAAATCTGTTAATACATTTTCTTTTGATAGTATACAAGCTTTATTTCCAAAAAAATACATATGAAAATCAAATTCTTACTTTATGAGGAAAGTGTTGCATTAATTAATCAGCTCCCTCACTTTGTTTTCAAGCTACAGTTATGTCTCCACATTCAGCCTCTTTCTCTGGATGAGCTTGGTTCGAGTGCTGATGCGTCTCCAGATGTTCATTTTCAGCGCTGCTGTGGGAGGAATTTCAAACTCAGAGCCCCTTCAGAACAGAAGAGCTGGGTTGTGTTGTGACGGTTCCCACTGACAGCTGTCAGAGTGGAGGAAATTATTTATTTCACACTATCCTTTCACACCACGCAAATAAAATGAAATAATAGAAAATGTAGCTGAAAAGGTCATTTGAAACAGATAAAAACAACACGTCACGCTCCACTCTGAGCTTCTCATAGCGTCACGCTCTACCAACATGACGCATGTTGGAACACTGTTATCTTTGCTTTCACTTCTTATCAGATTTGTGATTTCACTGTAAAAACATTTAAATCTGAAATTATTCCTCTGAAACAAAAAGCATAGAGTTTGAAAAAAAAACAAAACAGGAAACAGAAATAGGACAAGACTGGAAAAAGTGAGTCGGTGAATAAACCTCTAAACCACACCTGGTGCTAGAAATAAAGACAAAGGAAGTTTGTGGTTAGACTTCGTCAAGGTTTCTAACTGACTGCCCAGTTATACTGAAAGGTCTGAGGGACTGAAAATACATCAGGCTGAGAGCTTTGCTTGCCAACGTCTGTACAAAAAACATGACTGGGTTTATGTATCCATGCAATTCAATAATCTATTTCATAAGCTACCACTGAGCTGTTTCTAAGGAAAAAGAACCTAAATAAGATTTGTTATTAAAAGAGATGGCCCATGTTTTATACAGTCAAGTTCACTGTTATTACAATTTAGACTTGACATTATTTAACCAAACAGGTAGGGAACGAGAGAGTTAATAAATAATAAAACAACTGGTAATAATAAATGAAAAAAAAAACAAACTTTGACACTACAGCAGTCTAACCATTCTTATTGATGCGGAGCAGCTTTTTCTTTTCCACTGACATTCTGACAATTTCTCCTGGATGATGAGCTCCAAGTCCCTGAGGTTGGAAGAGCTCTTTGCCATGACCCTAATCTTTACTTCCCTCTGCAGATTCTCTATCACAGGGGTCCCCAAACTTTTTCCTGTGAGGGCCACATAACTTTTCCCTTCTCTGATGGGGGCCAGGGTCAGTTTGTAACAGAAAATGTGTGACGATTGCAAGAGTGCCTAAACGTAAAAATTTATTGTTTTCCAGAAAGCACAATCAAATAACCTTTTCTGGATTCTTCACAGAACAAAAGTCAGGAAATAAATAACACTATTTATGAAATAAACAATAACCAAATAACACTCTCTGGGTACTTCACATATAAACAGTCCATGGAACATAAACTTTCTGTTGTGCCGTGCACAATCTTAACAGGTCCAAGTTCAGCTTAGTTGTCATAGCAGAATAACTAATAGTTAATAACGAAAAAAGCTCATAACTAAGGAACATCTTATTGCAAAAGTCCAACTTTATTATCAAATACAAATATACATACTGTATTTGCCGGACTATAGAGTGCACCATACTATAAGCCGCAGTTGCAAATGTTTTGAAAAAAACTGGAAACGTACATATATAAGCAGTGATGGCATAGTTACTTTGTAAAAGTAACTTTAATCAGATTACTGATTACTCCTTGAAAAAGTAACTTAGTTAGATTACTGACTACTTGATTTGGAAAATAACTAAGTTACATTAAAAGTAACTTTTAGTTACTTTCAGCAGCTGCTAACAACAACGCTCCACCACCTGTAAAAATGACATTGATCTTTGCCAATACTCAACTGTAAGTTATTTTATAATAGTAACATCAACAATGTGTCTCCACTTTTAAGGTTGAACTGAAGGGGATATTGTTTAATAGTTACAACAGTACAAAAAACAAACTTTAGTAATTTATGCATGTTTTTGTGTGGTTCACTATTGTCTGGAAAACTCTAAGAAGGATTTTAAACCCCCGTCTTCCCCTCAGACTCTAGGTTGTGCGTTACGGCCCTGTGTTTGGTATCAGAGCGCAGCGCACAGCGCTCCTCCTGCGGCTCCACAACTCAGATGCCCCGCTGCACAGATTTGTGACACTTATCTTAACATTAATAATTATAATGGCGTTTAGTTGCACAACTTTACGGACTCNTTTGCAGTTTTCTGGAGCGCAACGCGAAGCTCGACGTCATTCAGAGGTAAAATATTAACTTGACATTAACAAAGACACAGCGGGACGGATCATCCGGGAAATGATGGACAGGGAGAGTCTGACTAAAACTACCTATTCATAATAAATTCTGGGATTTATTATGAGTCTCTGCTTATTTCCAAGCCCAAATGTGTAACTTCACATTCAAAAACAAGCCCAAAAAGGCGCAACAGGCGACTCATTAAATGTGCAAGAGACTTTAAAAAAAAAAAAAAAAAAAAAGCCCAGAGCCGCTTATAATAATCGGACTTGGCGATAGAAACTCAAACTATTTCTTGTTTTTCAGCCAACTAAATGAGCATCTCTCTCCTCCCTCGCTGCTGATATTGTCGCATAAAGACGTCGGTCACTGGACAAGACGCATAGAGGGAATACAATTAAATAACAAAAGAAGGTAGTAACGCACAGTAACGCAAGGTGATTTTGATAAGTAACTTTAATCTGATTACTGGATTTGAAATAGCAACGTGTTAGATTACTCGTTACTGAAAAAAGTGCTCCAACGTCAGTAACATTCCTGACAACACTGGTCATCAGTGACATCACATCCATGCATGACTATCAGTGATGACATCAGACCTGACATTGTCTGTGCCTCTTCATTTTTCGTCAAAATGTAAGTTTGTAAGTTTTAAAAAAATGTACGTTTTTTTAAAACATGAGTGTGACCTGTTCGCTAATGAATCAGGTCAAAGGTTAGGGTTTTAAATTTATATGTTTAGTTTTTTTTTTTTTTGGTTAAATTCCTTTTGACATCTGTTCTTGAAAACATTTATATAGAAATTTATTTTCTCAAAACTTTTTCATATTTAAATTGGTGGAAATGTTTGTTAACTGTTTAGTTAAAATCTGTCTCTTAA